>ML100204.1:51126-63637 GCA_003697995.1 Taxidea taxus jeffersonii
GTTTGTACTGGGCTCAGAGGATGCTCTGTTCTCCTGCAGACTTAGGACAGGTGACAGGGGTCCGTTTGTACTGGGTTCAGAGGATGTTCTGTTCTCCTGCAGACTTAGGACAGGTGATGGGTGTCCATTTCCCCCGGGCCCAGAGGATGTTCTGTTCTCCTCCTGTTTTGGGACGAGACATGATGGGGTTCTGTGGTCTCCGGGCCTAGCAGATGCTCTGTTCTCCTGTTTTGGGACGAGACATGATGGGGGTCTGCGGTCTCCAGGCACAGTGGGTGTTCTGTTCTCCTCCTGTTTTGGGACGAGACATGATGGGGGTCTGAGGTCTACGGGCACAGTGGATGCTCTGTTCTCCTCCTGTTTTGGGACTAGACATGATGGGGTTCTGTGGTCTCCAGGCCTAGCAGATGCTCTGTTCTCCTGTTTTGGGACTAGACATGGTGGGGGTCTACAGTCTCTGGGCCAAGCGAATGCTCTCTTCTCTGCTGGTGTTAGGCAAGGTGGCGGGCACTGAGGCCACAGCTGGAGATGGGGTGAACGTGGCATTGATCCCCTCTGCCTCCTGCAATGATAAAAGCTACGTCACGAGTCTCTGTGTTTTCTTCCCAACTAGACTGAGTCTGGAAAGCAGAGATATATTAGAAAAGTGCATTTATATAAATCATCCCTCAAAGCCTGTCCTGGAGTGGCGTTGGAACTTACAGTGTTGGGCTGGCACGTGAGGGGTGGGAAACGTCAAGTACACGCTGGGTTTGGAAAACTTAGTGTGGAGAAAATAATGTAAAATATCATTAATAACTTTTATATTGATGTCATGTTTTCTCACTGAGATAAAACTTACATATCATAAAATTCACCATTGCAACATGTGTAAGTTCAGTAAGTTTTTGTATGTTCATCTTGTTGTACGTCCCTCCCTAGAATGTTTCCATCGCCCCGAAAGGAAACCTGCACCTGCTCAGCAGTCGCTCTGGTCCCCCTCCCCGCGCCCTGGCACCCGCTGCTCTGCTTTCTGTCTCTGTGTGGAAGTCAGCTTCTGTTGGACTCGCTCCTCTTCGCTTCTGAGGCCACAGCAAAGCACTCCCTAGGCTTGATGCTGGGGCACGTCCCACAGTTGAGATCCAGGCTGGCACTGACCCGGGCTTGGCCCCCCGGGACTGCCCTCCAGCAGGGGGTCCCGGTGTCGGGGTGCACCGCCCGCCTGGCGGGGGGCCTGCAGTCAGCAACCTGGAAGGTCTCTGAGCTTCAGGTAGGGTTTTTACGGAAGCGTCAGTGCAAAGGCCCTGTTGATTAAATCATGGGCCATCGGTGGTTCACTCCCTGAACCCTCAAGGATGGCTGCATGTGATTCTTACTCCTCTTTAAAGCCCTACATCTGAAGCCCAGGAGGTCAGCAAAGGATGGCCCTGAATTCAGACCCAGTTATCACTGTCTCGTGGCTGCACCAGGGAGGCCCCCCCCCATCCCATCTTCCCAGGTCCCTTCCCACTGGGAGCCAGCAGTGTCCCAAGGAGGTCATTTCAAGGGCATGTGAAGAAGCGCATTTCCAGGCCCTTCCCAAGGCGGCAGGATGATGGGATCTCTGTCTCCCGAGAAGCCCTTTCTTGTCAGCAGCAGGCAGACGTGATCAGAGGACTAATCCCCATTAAACTGTCAATGATGCATCAACTTCCATTTCTTTTAACCACGAAAAAGTTTCCAGTCTGATAATTTCCTGTTCTTTTTTCCACGTGTTTTTGCTTCTAACTATGCAGTGAAAGCAGGATCTGGCAATGCCCTTGCCCTGCTCCCCTCCCCGGGGTTTTCACTTTCTCCCTCCTGGAAGGGATTAGAGAAGCTTTCAGCTTTCCCCGTGTGCATTAGGAGTCACCACTGGAAGCACCGTCCTTCCTCTCCTTCTACACTTAAATCATGGGCACATTCCTGAGGGAATTTCTGAAGTTGCCAGCAGAACCCCGGGTCGGGTGAGGGTGGCCCTTCATTTTTGGGGGTGCCGGCTGCAGGCCATGCGGAGCCGGTGCTCCAGAGCTGGCAGGGGTGGGATGCACCTTCTCACCAGGCTGGCAGTGGAGGAAACGGAGAGCCCCAGGGAAGGGAGGGCAAGCGGAGTGAGCGTGTGCACGTGCATGCACACACGTGTGCCTGGGCGTGCACCCGCACTGACATGTGCATGCGTGGGTGTGCACACGTGCGTGTGCACCTGTGCGTGTGTGCACACCTGTGTGGCTGTTTGCAACGTCTGGGCCTTTTGCTGGGAAGGAAGCGCACACGGCAGGCTTTTCAGTTCCTGAGAACTTGGATGTGTTGGGGGAAGGGCCCCAGAGCTCCAGGGGGGGGAGCTTTGAAGCCCCCTGTGCTTGCTCCTTCCTGCCACACGAGTGTCTCCCCAGCAAGACTCCTGCTCTGCCCTGGCTGCTGAGGCCCTGTCCCGATGGCACATCAGTTCTCCCGTGTGCAAAGGACCCGCGTCCATGCATTTCTGGAGAACACCGTCTCTCTCCCGAACTCGGTGATCCTCCCGCGTGGCGTTCACTTCCTCCTTCCCGGGGGACGTAACTGCCCTTCTCCGGGTGCGGGTATTCCCGGCAGAGGCAGGGCTCCAGCCCGGGACCAGCCCTAGTCTGGTGGAGAAGCCACCATCCCCGCTCGGAAGCCCCCAGGGTCTCCGTGGACCCGGCCACCCCGTGGAGGTGTGCTTCTGCTTGAACGGCTTTGCGCTTGGGCGGCCATTAACCGCCAGTTCTCTGGGGAGCCCGTTTGCCTGGTGACCCACTCCCTGCCTTGCCGTCTCCTGGAAATGACTAGAGATGGCTAGAGAGAGTTCTCATCAGCTGGTTCTTTATTAGAGGAGTCGTCATAAAAACGTCCTTATTGAAGAATATATTCTTAGAAATGTATTCCTCCCCCTTTTCCACCTGAAGAATCTTTCCATCTGAGAAAGAGGTTGCTGGCCACCCGGCCCAGTGTCCATACCCCTTTTACCTTTAACAGAAGCCCCCTCTTTGGTGGGGGCATCACTGTTCTCTGTAAAGAGGCCACATCTCCCAGCTGCAGGGACCTCCCAGTTATAGTGGGGTGCGGTGCTGGAGGGGACGGTCTTTCTCAGGGCTCCTGGACCCCTCGGCTTTTAGCTGTCCCTATAGGATGGCCCCATGGCGTGGGGGGTCCCTCTTGAGGCTCTCACGTCTCCTGAGACCACTGGCGGTATGCCTATGCCCAGGGGGTGTGACTGTTTGATGCCTTTCCCTCCGCGAAAGGCTTTTGCCTGTGAGAGTCTGGGAAGCTTGTGGGGCCTGAGGAGCTACTGGTCACTCCATGGACGCCTGTGTCACCCAGAGGTCTCTCTATACGGGACTCCCATCTCTTGCCAACGGTCATACTGATCAGCCTATTAGGACGTCTCAAAATTTACCTGAATTTTTCTTGTCCATCTGTGTGGTGGTCACATCTTTCTTCTGTGTCCTGTCAAAGATGAAACGATTCCTGCCCTTTCTCTCTCTCTCTCCTCTTGAAGGGTCTCATTCCTTTTCGGAATTCAGTTTACTTTGTTCCTTTGTGACTCATCATCTGACTTTCACCGTTGCTAGCGTGGGAGGAATGTTCTGTGCAGCTTTGGCATTCTGAGTGGAAATGTAAGTCTCTTATGTGCTTTATCGGAGCCCAAAGCTAACTATTTCCCTCTCTGAGTTCATTTTTGGTGGGAATTTCCGCTGTCAGAGTCCAGGGTAATTGCAGTATCCCTCTGAGATATGGATCTTATCACAAGGCCACAGCAGGAAACAGATGGCACGGAAAACTGGGTCACGGAGGAAAGTGACAATGCGGGGGGCAGGGTTAGAGAACCCGGTATCCTAGGGCTCACAAGAACATGTGCTGTGGCATTTGGAAGGATAAGGTCTGCAAGGATGAGGGGGGTAACTTTCTGGGCTCCAGGGGGGATGGCCACATGGAGAGAACTGGCAGCAGCTGTGGCCCTCCGTGAAAGATCTCAGCCAGTTTGAGGCAGGACATAAAACAAGGGAGGATATAGAACTCAACTCTGCTACCAACCAAGAGGACCCAGTCAGTATTCACAGGTCGCTTCCCCCAACCAACAGCACAGAACACACACCTCTCAAGTGTTCATGGGACATACCCCAACGTGGATGACATCTTTATGAAGTTAGTGTCACCCTGGCATCAAAAACCAGACAGCACAAAACAGGAAAACGACAGACCAACATCCCTTAGAAATACAGATGCAAAAGTTCCTAACAAAGCATTAGCAAGTATAATCCAGCAATATATAAAAAGAATTAATCACCATGACCCAAGTGGAATTTATTCCAGTGATGCAAGGCTGGTTTAATCTTCTGAAACTAATCAGTCTAATCCACCATTTTCACAGACTACAGAAGAAAACAATCATGATCATGTCAACTGATGCAGCAGGAGTATTTAACAAAAAAAATCTAACAGCCATTCTTGATCACAGCTCTCTAAGGAAGAGGAAAAGAGAGGAACTTTCTCAAGCTAATTAAGAACGTCTACAGAAATTACCCTTAATGCTGAAAGGCTGTATGCTTTTTCCCTAAGATCTGAAAAAAACGCAAGGATGTCTTTTCTCACCACGTTATTCAGTGCAGTTTTGGACATTCGCGGTAGTGCAATAAGGGAAGAACACGGAAGAGGGACCCTTACTTCCAAGTGGCATACCTTGGGCCCCAGTGACAGCTACTGTGCCAACCTCTCCTGGGACACAACGAAGGGACACCTACGAGAGTGCTCGAGCTTGACACCCATGAGCACACCCGCAGAGCCCAGCACCCGCCACCTTGCTGCCTCCCACCCAAGCCCCAGCAGGCCCAGGCAGGTGGGCGTGAGCTCTGTCCCATGATCTCCCCCTGAGGGACCTCCATCCAGAACCTGACCCTGGGCCCTGCCACCAAGCCCTTGGGCCTCCTACACCCAGGGGCCCTACTGTCACCTCCACCGCCACCTTACCTCAGAGGGCTCTGGCCACGCCCAGCCCCCCAGTCCCTGCCCCACCCCCGATGAGCTCTGTGCCGCCCCCAGCGCTGCCCCTCCTGCCCCAGCCCTGAGCCTCCAAAATGCACCCCCCCCCGAACATGGCTGTTTGCCTGAATTCTTGATATAAAAGCGACAGACAAAAGCCAACTAAACGAAGACACAAGCCCTCAAATCACAAACACACGTGCATAGAACCCGTTTGTACACATGGAGCTATCTTCTCCGTGGAGCTGGGACACAAGGAACGTGACAGCACAACTCGAACCGCAGCCTGCGGGACATTTCTGGGGCAGCTTGAGGAGCTCCGTCCGCACACTTGTCCCGCCTTGAGATAGAAGCACAAAGCCTGGCGGGCTCCCTTCCCACTCAGCCTCCCACCGAACTTGCTGGTCTTGACAAAGATCAGAATCCCAACTTGGAGGCACTGTGCGATTTTACTGATCCAGGAAAACCAGGAGTTGCTTCACTTCGTGGATGCTTATGTCCAGTTAATATCTTTTTCTACAAAAAAGACTCAGCGCCATGTTCAGTAAAGGTTGTTTTTAAACACAAAAAACAGGGCGCCTGGGTGGCTCAGTGGGTGAAGCGTCTGCCTTCAGCTCAGGTCATGATCCCAGAGTCCTGGGATGGAGCCCCGCATCGGGCTCCCTGCTCAGCGGGGAGCCTGCTGCTCCCTCTCACCCTCCCCCTTCTCGTGCTCTCTGTCTCTCAGTCTCACTCTCTCTCTCATACAAATAAATAAAAACCTTCAATACCCCCCAAAACAAACAAAAGGCATACAGTCCAGAAAGGAAGAAAAAATTAAACTCTGTTTGCTGATGACTTGATTGTCTATATGGAAAATCCTAAGAAATCGGTAAAAATGGCCTAGAACTAGCACGGGAGTTAGTCAAGGTTATAGGGTACAGGATTAATACTTAAAAAGCGGTTGCACTTTTGTAGACTAACAGCAGCACGTGAACGCTGACATTAGAAATACAGTACCATTTACAATCACCCAAAACCGAAAAGAAGTACTTGGGTGCAACCTAACCAAAGAGAACTTACGTCCTCAGAAGGACGAAGCACCGCTGGAGGACATTCGGAGATCTAAGGGAGGGACGCACCATGTTCGTGGATGGGAAGACGCCACTAGTTCTTCCCAAATCGAAATGCACATTTAATGCTGCCCCTGTCAGAGTCCCAGCAAGATGTCATGGGTCCCGACAGGATTACTGTCGCGTTTATATGGAAATTAAACTGGCAGAGCTAAACACTTTCGAAAATGCAGATAACACAAGAAGATTCAACCTGTCTGGTTTTAAGAGTCACTGTTACAGTGAAGGTCAGTGGGGCCCCAGAGGACGCAGCCAGAGGCCCACACAAGCGTGGCCAGCCGACCGTCGGGAATGGTGCAGAACCGGTTCACAGGAGGAGGGGACAGCCGTGTCCCCGAGGAGCGCTAGAGGCCCAGGCACCCAGAGGCAAAGACACGAACCTCAACCGCAGCCTCACACTTATATGAGAGTTGGATTGTGGTCTAAAAAGCAAAACTGTAACACTTCTAGAAAAATGCCACAGAAGAGCGGCAGGGCCCTGAGTCAAGCACACAGTTCTTAGGCCTGACGCCAAAGCAGGTTGGCGAGAGGGGACACTAAAAAGTCCAACTGAACCAAAGAAATATCTGCTCTTTGGAAAACGCTGGGAGGAGGCTAAAAGGATAGGTTAGAGACTGGGGAAAACCTTTGCAGGCCGCACCTGGGACAGAGGAGTCGTATTCGGGATATACAAAGCACTCTGAAAAGTCGACAATGAAAACGGTGAAAAAACCCCCTCCCAACAGCCCCCAGATTTGAGAGTGGGCGAAAGAGAACATGTGTTTCCCCCACGAGGATTCGCGGAGTACTTCTCTGGAGGTTCGACATCTTAGTCGTCACGGAGGCGCAGATCAAAGCTCTCCTGGGCTTGTGTTTCACGCCTGTCGGAACGGCTAAAATCAAAGTGACAATCCCCAGAACTAACGGAAACACGGAGAAATGGCATCGCTTTGGGGACAGGAAAGTGGGCCATTCTGGAAAATGATTTGACAGTTTCTTTTCTTTTTTTCTTTCTTTAAAGATTTCATTTATTTATCAGAGAGAGGGAGGGAGCACACAAGCAGGGGGAGCAGCAGAGGGATAGGAAAAGCAGGCTCCCCACTGAGCCGGGAGCCCGACGCGGGGCTCGATCCCAGGACCTCAGGATCACGACCGGAGCCAAAGGCAGACGCTCAACCGACTGAGCCCCCCAGGGCCCCCAGATTTTACAGTGTCTTGGAAGAGTAAACATGCAGTTGCCCCCGGACGTAGTGATCACCTCCTGGCGTCCACCCCAGAGAGACGGGAAGTCCCGTGCACACACACACGAGCTGTTGACGGGTGTGCACAGCCGCTCTGTTCATCGTGGAACCAAGCCGGAGGCGGCCCCCGTGTCCTTCAGCCGGTGAATGGTTAGACGCACCACGACCTCGGCAACCGAAGGGAACGCGTTCCTGATACATGCAGCCGCCGGATGAATGTGCCGACAAGGGCCGATGTATTTTCCCGAAGAGAAGTTGAGCATCTACTTAGTGGAAACGTCTCGGAAGGCGGAGGGGCCCTGCTGTCCCCCAAGACCAAACATGACACTCCGTGAGCTCTCCAAGGCTCAGAATACAGCTGTGGCCTCCCGCGGAGAGTCCCGTGGTTGTACGCCTTCGCTGCAGGGGCAGGGGTTGAAGGTTAGGCCTCGTTAGGTACGTCTGTGGGCTCGGAACTGCGTAACCACGTGTAGACTCGGCGACAGCACTGGAGGTGAGGAGAGTGGCTTCTGCCTGCTCGGCGTGGCTCTGCAGGTTGCTGTCCCCGACCTCCCGTGGTGGCACAGACGTCGCCCAGAGCCAGCGGGAAAGCTGGTAACAGCCCACGAGGCACGTCTGGGCAGCCCTCAAGGATGGCACGGAAGCTTTTGAGAGTGTCAGAACTGAGCCCCTTCCGCGGGAGTTGGGGGATCACAGCAACGGAACGTCAGGGAAACGGTTGGCTGCTGCCCATGGGGGCTTGCGGCGTGCCTTCAGTCCTGAGGTCGCACGGGAGAGGATGAGGGGCTAAAAGAGGCAGCCGGAGGGCCCTGGGACAAGGCTGCCCGTGGTGAGTTTAGACCGTGGGCCTCCTCACTCCAACAGATGGCCACGTGTGCGTCCCTCTGTTGTGAAGTGGGGTCCGTCCCTGCCCTCCTTGGACCTAGGCTTGACCAAGTGATTTGCGGTGGCCCGTGGCACATAATGTGGCTGCGTGGACGCTGAGGCGTGACAAGTGTCTGAGCACGGGGTGGATCACGCTCTCGTGCCTCTGGGGCCACGTCGCCACCACGAGCAGGAGCCACATTAGCCTGCCACGGAGACAGACACGCCCGGGGCGGACATCAAGCAACTCCAGACACGTGGCCAACGCCGTGTAGACCAACCAGCTGCGGCCGAGCAGAGCCAGACCAAGCGTCCTGCCCAGTCCAGCCTGAGAAGTAACACGCGGCATTGTTCAGGTCGCTAAGTTTCGGGGTGGTTTCGTTACGCGGCAGTTGCTGAGACGTCCCCTTTCCCAGCCAGGTGCTGGCCGGCGTTGGCCAGAGCAGATGGCCGCGCTGTGTCTTCTGGGTCTGTGCCCCTGCCATCCTTCCCTTTCTGCCGGCTGTCTCCGGGAGCCCCTCCAGCCCTGCTGGCCCAAGTCGGCCGCCCTCCCTCCTCACGGCATCTGCCCTGGGCCTCCCGCGGATCCTGGCTTGTTTGAGGAAGACTGCTGGGAGAAGTTCCCCAGAGCGCTGAGCCGCGACCCTGCCCTGGCCGGGGGTGGGGAGGGGTGGGACAGCAGTGGCCGCAGGGAGAGGCAGGCTCGTGGGGGGGGGCAGGAGCTGAGGCAGAGAGAGGCAGGAAGGCTGACTGGGACAGTGTGGCGGCTGAACTGTGTCCCCCCCACAGGGTCACAACCACCTGTGACTGTGAACTTGTTTGGAAATAGGGTCTTTGCAGATGTAATAACATGAGGACAGGGTCGCCCGGAGGTGGGCTGGGCCAGGACCCAGGGACCGGGGTCCCTGCAGAAGGAGGACATTTGGGCTCAGAGACCTGCGGGGGAGGAGACGATGTGACCACAGAGGCGGAGATGGGGGCAATGCGGCCACACGCCCAGGACGGCCAAGGGCCGCTGGTGGCCTCCAGAGTCAGGAAGGGGGGAGGAAGGACCCGGAGCGCAGCCCGGCCCACACTGCGGTTTGGGGCCTTCTCCCTCCTGAGCGGTGAGGGAATGCCCGCTGCTTGTGTTGGTGGCCGAGGGACCCTCCGCAGAGGGCGGGCGTGCTCGCAGGCGGCCACTAGAGAAACCCAGAAGCGTCGGAGCCCAGGCTTGCCAGACTCTTCGCGGAACAGGCGGCCCTGGATGGCAGCACAGGAGGGAAGGAGCGGCCTCCCCAGGTGTGCACTCCGGGTGGACGGGCCTGTCCGGGGGGCGGGCGGGATAGAACCACAACCGCTCCGTGTGGTTCTTTCCGCACTGGGAGGCCGTGGTCGGCGCGTGGCACACATGGCGCCGGCGGCAGGCGGGCGCACATCGGTCACTCAGCCGGCGTGTCTGGGCCTCCACCGGCAGCGCCGAGAACACGCACGCCGGTCAGCCGGCCCGGGGGCTTCGCACGTCCTTCTGTGACGGGGTCGGCACGCCCCATGCCTTTTGAGTTTTCTGTAAAATGACTTTTAAGGAGAACAGCAGAGATCAGTCCGGAGTTCTCACCGGCAGGACTAATCGCTGGGTGCCGCGGGGTCCTTCGCAGCCCCGTCTCGCTGCTGCGTCCCTCTCCTCCACACCTGTCCCTTGTCCCGGGACGCAGCCCGAATGTTCCTTGAGCGTCGGGTCTGCAAACGGAGCCAGGCACGAGGGCTCGCAGCTCGCCGTCGTTTCCGCTTCCTCTCTCCGCTGGGAGCAAGGCCAGGTGCAGAGGGGCGCTCATAAGCTTACGAGCGTGCACGCGCATGCCCTCGCACAACTACGCACCCCTGCGAAAATGCCGCCCGGGAGCGCGCACGCGCCCACACACAGACGTGCCCTCTGCAGTGCGATCTCTTACGTGATTCTTCGGGTTAGCGACCATGCACTCCGACCACTCACTCAGCTGGCCGCTGCCTGAGTCCCTGGAACGTATGTCACCAGCGCTGTCCCTGCAGTGCGTGGGGTCCTGGAGATCATTCGCGTAGGGTGTCCGTCTTTGTCAACAGCTCAAGTCACCCGACCCAGCTTCTGGGCCTTTGGGACGTCACTGGGAGCCAGGCTCCTCCTGTGCGTCCGGGCCAGGGAAGGCCAGTGCCCAGCAGGGCCCGGTCACCCCTGGTCAAGCCCGCTCGGTGGTGACCGCGGGTGGCCACCCCTCCTTGTGCTCATAAGTGACCGCCTCAGTGACCCCTCGGACCCCACCTCCCTCTTTCCCTGATGACATGGGTAGTCTTCCTCTCTGGCCTCCGGCCTCTCTGGGTAACCATTTTGCACAGACACGTCCCAGAAGGCTGGCAGCCCAGGCCCCACCCTGTCCCCGTCTCACTGCTCTCTCTGGCGACCCACCCCGCGCACCCCAGCTTCACAAGCTCGCTGCTTGTCCCAGCTGCAGGGCCTCACCGAGGCCCCGGTGTGGATGCTGGCCCGTCGGATCTTCGCCCGGCGCCTGGCATTCCTCACCCAACAGGACACAGGGCCGGCGGCGAGGCTGGGAAAACTTGCCGAGGACACAGGGGACGCTGTGTGAGTCCCTAACATCCTCGCCCGGCTCCTCTTGGCTGCTGATCGAGAACAGCCCCTGAAAATCCAGAGCGACAGTTTAATCTGCCCCCTAGACTACAGTAAATTCTTGTGATTTTAGCTTTAAAATCTCTCCTAGGCAATCCATACCGGAAGAGCCCGACGCGGAGCAAAGCCTCTTGTCCAGTGTGTCTGCCCGGCGCGTTGTCCCTCGCCTGGAGCGAGGACGGAGTCGGGCCACTCCCGCTGGGGACCCAGCGAGGCCGCTCTGTGGCCCTTGGCGGCGTGCAGCAGCTGCGAGCTAATGGCTGTTTCTCGGAGATCAAGTGTTCCCTGTGTTTAGTGCTCAGGCGTCCTGTGAATTGGTTTTCCGACGTGACCTGGTTAAAGATGCCCGCAAGCGGAGACGGTCCAGTTGGCTGTGGATAGCACGAGGGGAGGAAGCCGCAGAACGTGCCAGTGGTTGGGCACAGCACAGGCAGTGTGGGGTGGGCGTCGTGGGGACTTCGGGCCTGGGGGTCCCCATCCCAGGTGGCAGTGACAGAGGTTTCTCCTTCCGTCGCTCCTTGCCCTCGAGGTCAGCGCTGGAGCCGGGAGGGCGTGCTGGCCTTCTGCTCGGCGGAGACACGGGCCTGGGGGGCTGGGAGCTGCGTTCCCAAGGCGGCCCCGCCAGCGCCCAGCCGGCACGTGCGAGACGTGTGTGCTCTATCCCGTCCAGCTGTGGACACATGCCTCCCTCCTCAATTGCTGGAGATCTGGGGGGAGAGAAACCAGGGGAAGAGCATGTTCTTGTCCCCCGGGTGAGCACGGGGACGGAGACGTGGCCGGTTTGCAGGAAGGTGCAGGTGTCTCCCTGAGACGTGGTCCTGTAGGACCGTGGCAGCCGCCGGCTCTGTCGGGCTGGAAAGCGCAGGGCATTGTGTGTCTCTCTCGATGGGCAGCACAGCTCTGGACGTTTTGTCCTTCACTTCACGCTGACTTGACGCTTGGCCGCATCTGACCCCCCAGCCTCCCGTCCCGAAGCCGTCCCTGACTTGGCCCCCGTGTGTGTGGTCTCCTGGGGTGAGCAGGCTGAGCCGGGTGGACAGGGCCCCCGTCCACGGCCTCCGGGGCTTGCCCGTGTGACAGAGGGTGGCCGGCGGTGAAGGGAGGGGCCGTGTCCCTATGGCCAGTGACTGAGGCTGGGGCGGCGGCATCCCCACGGGCTCAGCTAACTGGGTGCACACGACCCCAGCACACAGATGTTCTGGAGGCAGCGCTTTGCAGGGAGCTGATGTGAGGTCTCTGCGGCTGGAAACCGGCCACCAGCGGGGGTGGGGACTGTCACAGAGGTGCTGTCCTTACCCACGCCTCCGAGAGGCCGGGCTCCCTGTTCCAGGACTTGTAGAACTTCAGCCCCATCGTGCAAAGTGCGTTGGAGTGTGTGTGCGTGCGTGTGACTGTGTGTGGGTGCACGGACGTGTGCACGCGTGTAACACGCACGTGCCCGTGGTTGTGCGTGTGACCGTGTGTGGGTGCCCGGACGAGTGCACACGTGTAACACGCATGTGCCCGTGGTTGTGCATGTGACTGTGTGTGGGTGCACGGACGAGTGCACGTGTGTAACACACATGTGCCCGTGGTTGTGCGTGTGACTGTGGGTGCATGGATGTGTGCACGCGTGTAACACGCACGTGCCTGTGGTTGTGCGTGTGACTGTGTGTGGGTGCACGGACGAGTGCACGTGT
>RCUC01123632.1:0-20360 GCA_003697995.1 Taxidea taxus jeffersonii
GAGAGGAGACGAAATAAGGCGAATGACGGACGCAGGCACTGTGACGTAGCATTTGGCTATGAGTTACCTGCTGGTTGGTGAGTGGAAGGATCATCTTCTTCCAGGTCATGGTTGATCAGGGTAACTAAAACCAGGGAAAATGAAACTGCCCATAAGGGTGGACAGCTGCATCTACTTTTCTTTTTTAACTGTCATCCACCCAGTTGCAAAACATGGAAATTGAGAGGTCATTTATCATTTTATATTTATTTCTCATATACAATTTATTTTTTTACCACCAGATGAGTTTTTTTAAATTAACATACAATGTCTTATTTATTTCAGGGGTACAGCTCTGTGAATCATCAGTCTTATACAATTCACAGCATCTCATATGCAAATTTGATGAAAATCTTTTTTTGTCAATTTTTTGCTTAAAAATACCAAAATGTCCCCCTCTGTCTACAGGATTAAATCTCTATCTGGTCTGAATCATAAAGTTCCTAATAATCAGACTCTTGGCTTCTTGTCCAGCTTTCAAAGATTTTTGTATAGGAGTATGTTATGTTAATTCTTATTCAAAACTGTCTGTGGCCACTGAAACCTAAGACTGCTTCCAAATGTCAACAACACAAATTACAACAGGTGATTCTCTGTTTTTGTTTATTTGTTTTTCAATAGTAAAAATGACCTGTATGGAAGAGCTACAATTATAATACAATTCAGTAATTGAAGATAATTGCCCATACTTGTTTCATTATATTAAAAGCTTAGAGGGATGTGGCCCATTAAATAATTCTGTTCCTGATTCTAAATGATAACTTCCCATCTCATGAATTGGTTTCATTTGCTTCTTTTCCAGGTTTATGTCTTAAATTAAGACTCTCTGAATATGCCCCCTCTGCATATTCCTGCAATACATATTGAAATACACTAGCTCCTCACTGACAGGACCCAATAAAATTGAGAATTTGTAAAAGGCGAAAAATGTTGGGCTACCTTTTGGCCCATCTCTATACATAAATAAAACATAATAGTAAATTAAAAGGGCAAATTATATTGATATAAAATCTTTCCTACAGAAAGTAATGATTTGTGGGACCATTTAAAGACATTTTGCAAATTGTATTTCTCTTCCTTCCTAAGTTACCTAAAGAGCATAAGTCAGTATATAATTTTGATATGTAAGCCAGAAAGAAGAAACTCTATATTTTAAATATCAACCTTGAACAGTGTTCAATCCAAGAAAGGCCAACTCAGCTGTTTGGAGTCTTTTTGGCATATTAAGCACAGAGTTCAATATCCCAGATGCCTTAGGCATTTCCATAACAATAAGGTGTTGCTTTGAAAACTAGACATTATCCCAGGGTCCCTGAGGCCAACCAAACTCTTAGCTGTCACATTTTTAAAAAAATAATCAGAGTGTCCAGGAAAGTCCATAATGTAAGAATATCCGGAACTGGAAGGCTGCGTCTATTATGACGGTTGAGTACCTAGTATTTCTATAAGCTATTCTCTCTTTTCCTCTCTTTCGAATTTACTATGGAGTAATTTGTTCTGAGATTTAGAGACTTAATTTATGTTTTACTGTGAAATATCTGAAGCACACAGAACTGTATTGAGAACAATATATTGAAATGGCAATTGAATGCCCAACTTTGTCAACTATTAACATTTAAATATACTAGTTCCTACAAATATATGTGATATAATATAAATGTAACATTGGGTTTAGATATGTTTTTTTAAGAAAATAAAACAGAATTAAAACAGTGGTATCTATCTCCCTATATTCTCTTGTTTCTTGAGGAAAATTTATTTGAATTTGGTGCTTAACTTTTCCAGAAGTGTTTCTTATGTGTTTACTACTTACACATGAATGTATGTATCCATATGCAGTATCATTTGCTTCATTAAACTTGATATACCCAATATTATTCTGTGTGCATTCCTACACTCCTTGATTGTACTCATTTGACATTATTTCTGAAATTTTCTATGTTGATGCTGCAGATCTTTTTTTTTTTCATTTAAGCTTCCGTATCCATTTAGCAACTATACCTCCAATTCATCCGTTTTCCTTTTGTAGAACATAAAGATTGTTCTCTTTTTTCCTATTATAATGAATCCTGCAATAACTATTTTTGAAAATGTCTATTTTTGAAGGTTCTCAGGGGTATGCACTTAATTGTGAAAAGCTGGTTCTTGGAATATATGCATTTTAAACTTCATTGGGTGTGCCAAATCAGTCTCCAAGATGTATGTTTGTACCAATATATACACAAAGGAAAAGTATATCATCTTCTGAAAGAAACAGCAAAGTTATTTGCAGCTTCATCTTCCTGAGCAAGATTTCCGTGGGCTAGAAAAACTGTTAACGTAGGTAACAAGTTGTGTGGCTATAGATGCTTTTAATTCTCAACTTAAATATTAAACTCTTGTTTCTTTCATCTTGAGAATTACTCATGCACTTTTCTACATTCAAAAAAATACAATTGGAATTTTCTCCATTATTAATCTTGTGTTATGTTTTATTTATACTAACGACTTAGACATGATCCTAGTAAGATTCTACTGAGTGCCCCATATAAAAGTATTTTTTTCTTTTAAAGATTATATGTTATTTTAAACTCTTATGTTTAGAGATTGCCAGAACACCTACAAAACCTGACATATTTCTGTACAGTATCCCTACAAGCTATTTCATAACCAGGTTTGGGGGGAGTATATGTTACCTATTACAAATACAAAATATCCTTCACAAAATGTACCAAATTGGCAAGAAATATAATTTTCTCTAAAAGAAATTTCTTTCTAAAGCAAAAACAAAAACCTCAGCTAACTCCTTTAATAAATTATATCATATAGATACACATATAGGTGAGTACTTTCAAATCTCACTCATAGGATGATCATTGGAAATCTTAAAAGTAGTTACTTGTGGGGGTGCCTGGGTTGGTCAGTGGTTAAGCACCTGCCTTTGGCTCAGGTCATGATCCTAGTGTCCTGGAATCAAGCCCCGCATTGGACTCCCTGCTCCACGGGAAGCCTGCTTCTCCTTCTGCCCCTTCCCCTGCTTGTATTCCCTCTCTCACTGTGTCTTTCTCTGTCAAAAAAGTACATTAAAATCTTCAAAAAAAAAGAAAAGTCGTTACTTGTGGTGGTATGTTTATGTCAGTCTGCCACAGTCTAAATTTAGATCACAGTGAAGTGTAGCTATATAACTACATTGATTGGGGAGAAATATGTATACTTTTCTTTCATAAAAGAAATTACTGCATACTTATGGTGCAAAATATATTTACTGAAGTTTACCAGGAGATTTTTTCTTAGGTAATGGATTTAGTGCAATTCCATGTCAAAAATCTGGTTACCATGTTTAAGGTTTCAAAACAAAACTTGCACACACACGTTGCAACATTCTGTTTATAACCATAGAACATTAACGTTTGTGTTTTATTATAATACAACCAAAATATACATTTGACAATTTTTAATTATTTTAGATTAAAAGACTACATTTCTTTTAAAATAGCAAAACTGTAATTCGAAATTGATTGGTAGCCACTTACAATACCAGAATTAAATTACATGATTAACTGATAGACTGTTGCCCTTCCCCCCAAAAATCATCTATCTCAAACTTACCATAAATACTTTACACTACAAAATATTTAAATGAGAGGTATAAGTCATGTGCATGTTCCTGTCTTTGCACTGTCAATATGTAGAATGCTGAAATTTTAGATCTCGTTTTTTAACCTCACATGTAAGCCAAGTTATTTAAATATTTCGGTTATTTCCTGTGAGAAAAGTATATCTTTCTATAAAAACTCTTCAAATATCTCTTTTTTTCTAAACTGCCCATTCTCAGTAAGGTTAGTCAATTTTCCAACATGTTGTCTAAGATAAATGTAACATTCTAAAAAGAAGCTGTTTCAGTTTTAATTTTTCTTTGTATTTATGATATATATGAAATATAGCTTATATTTAAGTTTAAAATATCAGTGTTTAATTAATGCTATTGTGCAACTTATGTTTTGTTGCCATCTGATTAATAGAAAATTGTCTTTGAAAGCTTAATTTTGATAATGTTGAAAAACAGGCACTGGCCACTGAAAACTTATTTTTTAATCAAGTCTATACAATTCAGCAGGAATAAAACTTAATAGCATAAAGGAACTGAAATATAGACCAAAGGCAGAATTCAACAGTAAGGCCATTTTGTAGGCAGCATATTGTAAATGAGCATCAGTTAGCCAACAGATTGAAGAGGTCTGGTGTAGACTGCAGTTCTTCTACTGTTGTAGCTTTTGCAAATTTCTGAATTTCTTTATGACTATTTTTCCATCTTTTAAGTAATTTGGTTGGTTTTCAGAAATGTTTATCCAGTAATATGAATGTAGTGTGTTGAGCTCTTTGGAGGAAAAAAAAAGGATCTACATAAATTAATTACTTACACTCCTCATTTCTAAGCAAACTCTTAAAATTCCCAATAAATTGAATGTAAATATATGCAGAAAGGCAGGATTGCATTTAGCAGCATAAATAGCTGGAATGAAATGCAGGAGAGAATATTCAAGTTAAAGACGTATGTATTCAAAACAGGGGAGAAAAATATGAAACCAAGACTAGGCAGACATTTTAAGACTTCTCCGTAGATAGCTCGTTTCTTAACAAACATATCTGAAACTACTAACTATAATTTTATTTTTCATTATTTCAAGGAAAATTTGGTAAAACCTTCAGTGATGAGGAAGTATATATCGTATCTTATCTCTAGACTTAATATACTCATACTGTCCATCCAAGTGTTCTAGGCAATTAAAAGGTTAAAAAATTAAATGTGTAGCTTAGATGTCCTCTGTCTTTATAAATACACATAAACCTTTGCCCGTATGTTTTTTTTATTATATGACATTTTGCTTACTCAATATTTACAATATTTCAAATATATTTTAAGTAATTATCATAAATTACTGTTTTAGATCCAAAGCAGCCAAAATATTAGCTGTAAAGTAAAAGAGGTTACCCAAATTTTATCTAAATAATTAAGATCAGAAAAGAGTTATTAAAAAGTGGCTTGAACATTCATATTTTGATGAAAACCAAATTTATTACATAGGTCAATCCTAGCATTTGAGCTTCATGTAATTACCTATACTTTGATCATGAATGTCTGATATACAAATCTTAGGAAACCTTAAAAATGAAACCTGTTCCCATTTATTTGCTTTGAGCTTGCCATGAGTTCCTGGGACATTTAAACCTGGCAGATCAAGAATCACAAACACTCTCCTTGCGATATGCAATGAGCAGCCTGATCCTCTCCCCCTAGAGCTATTCTTCCGCATTACTTTTTTAAGAGTGATTGTTTCTGGTTCACTTTGAAAAACAAAACAAAACTTTAAGGTTTCCATCTAGTGAAACATCCACAAATATTCACGGGTATCATTTCAAAAGGGCTACCTAACCTCATACAGGCGTGTGATTACTTTGAGATAGGTAAGCAAGGCAAAGGAAGTGAATGTAAGATTGAACGTTCCGAACATAAAGGCAGTCACAGACATGCTACTGAAATTCCCATAAGGCACCCTCTAACCACACAGGTTCTCACAGGCTCTTCTTTCAAGACACGCAGAATGCATGTGAGACGAGCAATGTCTGCTATTCAGTTTTCTGAAAGGCTGCCTTCCATGTGAGGAAGTGACTAATTTTTCATTTCACACTAAAAAGGGCGTGAAGAGGCAAACAGAAGAAGGCAAAGGGTTTGCGTTCCAAGAAGGAAAGGTGAGTTCTGCTCCAACAGGCAGGAAACATACCATACGTCCGCAGAGAGGGAAAGTCAAATTGGAAACATTTGAAAGTGCTAACAAAATATGAAGAATGTTTATGTTAATGCTGTGAGTTCGGTTTCCTTACATGCATTAGGCTTATTTATTATTAAATTACTAAAACAATGCTACTTGAATTACAGCATATAATCTCGGAAATGCAAAAAGATTGTGTGAAGAAAAGATGTCAAAGAGTTAATTTAACCCTTTCCGTTGTCAACATCTTTGCATTTGTTCTATTACTCAACAAATATATATCCCCACTCCCCATCACCATTGTCTACCTAATTCTATCTCTCTATATATGTATATATTGTTCTTTTCCTATTCACTCAAATAAAATCCAATAATCCAATATTCAGGAGGGAATAAAGGCAGTAAGTGGAAATAATTTGCAGAGTATAATGAGATTTTAGAAAAAGAGAGAGGAAGTACTACTGAAATCCCATTGGTTGTAAATAAATTTGTGTCCATTCTTCTCATGATCTAGAAAATTTACTTTTCCTCAGACTTTCACTAGCACTTCGTTATAAGGTGGAGTTTTTTTTTAACAGATGGATTACAAATTGGCAGGTACTTACACTCTAGTGAATAAAGCTACATAACATTTTGCCCAGTTTATTTGTGATTGTTCTTCCTTTTTATGAGGATATGAATTTTCCCCAAAGCTAGAATTTATCACTGTCTTTCTTTCTGTCTCTTAACAAATCCCATCTGCATGCCTTCCCATTAGGACGCAGGATACATCACAGTGTTCCCTTATTAAAATGTTTTCCCATCACTTATCAAAATATTTATGAAGGGTTCCACCCCTGTAAACTCAGCATATATTCCAAAAAGACATAACCGAGCAACAACTTCTCTCTGTGAACTTGTTAACTCTTGATGTCACAAGGAACCCTGGGAGGAACATTTATATCCTTCAGTAAATCACACTGCTGTACACTGAATGTAACCTCTGTGGTCTGAAATAACGCACCTCTCCAAACTCCTGAACCCTGCACCAAGAGTGAAAGTTCCTGCTGATAGCGTGAGCTGTATGAATTTGTGTCTTCCCTCCAACTCCTACCACAAGGTAGCCAGTTTTTAGAGTGGAATGATATATCTGTTCGCATACATAGCACAATGGCGGGTCAAGTCCATGCTTAATGGCCATACAAGAGAAATAGAACACCTTATCTTAATACCAAATCTGATGCCCACTCAACCCAGTTATTTACATCACATAATAAATTCAAAAACTCGGCACAGCAAACATTTACAACTGTAAAGCCGCCATTTTGAGGGTAATTCTGATACTTTGCAGGTACCTGTTTGGTTCTTGGAAAACTGGTTCAGATGAATTATTTGCCCTTACTAGGCCATATTCGCCATATATAGTCTGATTCAGATCATTGTTCTCGTGTGCTTTGCCTTAGCAAAACTCCATGGAAAGCTCTTATGAGTTAGTATATAGGGTGCACAAAACAGAAGGCGGTATTTTTGCAGGTAAAGAATTCTTTTCTTTAAATTAAAAACTACGTGTCCACAGCTCTAGGAAGCCCATCCAAGTCTCTGTGATGTCTTCGATTTCGTTTCTTCTTCATTTCCTGCATGTGCTTCCACTTCGGGCTGCCCTTGTTTCGCTGTCTTCGCTTCTCCCGGTGCCACATCTGTTCGCAGTACTGGTCGAGGCTGAAGTTTGGGCTGCTGAGGATTTGGATGTAGTCTTTGTACCTCAGCCGTGACTCAGCCAGCAGATCCTTGACCTGCCCCTCCTCGTGCTCTGCCCTCTGGGTATTTTCCATCTGTTCGTTCTCAATGACATTCAAAGTCAGCTTCACTATGGTGTGGATAAAAGTGTGTTCCTGGGCTTTGCAGTAATACATTCCAGAGTCCTTCTTCTGCAGACTTCGAATCAGTAGCCCATATTCTGTTTTGATGATCCTTTCATCAGGTTTCAACTGCAGAATTGGAAAAATGTAGGTAATAAATGGAAAACAGAGAGGGCTATGAGCAGATGAACAGAGGCAAACCTAATTTTATTTAGCTGAACCTAAGAGATCTATCCCCATCTCTGTCGTTGAGTGCAATATCATCAGCCATAGTTGAAGAGAATTAAAAAAATTCCATTAAAGTAATAGCCCCCAAAGATGCATGTTTGCCTCTCATTATTATCTAACTAAACCTTTGAATATAGTTAGTTTTCTCCCAGTCTACAAGATAGGAATGAAAAGCTATAAAAAACAATGAAGTAAAACTGGAAACTACCAACTAACCATCTTTATAGAGATTTCAGATACCAAGTGGTATATTAAGAACACAAATCGGTATTTAAATTTCAGAGCTAGAGCCAGACATTGACAGCCTTTGTGCAGAAAAAGAGCTTTTAGGGCATGCTACCGCCACCTGTAATGGAGAAAGAGAACAATGAGTGCAAAAGGAATTTACTCTGTTTTCTGGATATCACCCAATAAGCGAACTGAATAGCATATGGAGACTCTAAGTGGTGACTTGTTAACAGTCTAATGGAAAAGCATGGATACAGCTTTTTGGGTGTTGGAGCTGTAACTGAGTAGGACCCTAGTATGAAGGTTAGCAACATTTAAAGCTGAATTTCCCTTTTTACTATGGACTGAATTTTGATACCGTGTGTACATGTGATACTTGAGATTATGTCATTTGTGGAAATATTTGCCATACCTCGGTATACTATAACAGAGTAATGTGATTTCAAGTGTGAGAAAACTCAATGAACAAAAAGAACCCCTCCTGGAATGGGATGCTCTTTGCCCTTTGAAGCCAGAGTCCTGAAAGACAGTTCAAACATTTGAGCTTGACTGGTCCACAGGCTGGTGTGAAGAGCAAACCTTCCTTCCTTAAAACTGGAGGCCTGTTTACCCACACCAGAGCCCTGTTTCATGTGGAATTTTGTTGAGGGTCTTGGCATTAAGTAGAATAACAACAACAACAAAGAAGTCTGGAAGATTTCCCAGTTTACACATCTGCCCCTGTACTGTAGGCTTTCAGTTGACAAAAATCAAGGAGGTATAAAGACAGCTAAATTAAATTTATTCACAGTGGATGGACCCGACTCCACATCTTTATGTGAAAAATATGTAGGAAAAAATCCCTCCTATTCTGGAAATATGAGAAAAGGAAAAGAAACATCTCTGGCTACCAGCCCAGTTAACTAACACGTATATAGCCAACCACCCTCCACGCCAGAGAAATGCAGCTGGTGGGGTACTACTGGAGGCCAAAGGCAGGTCACAGCACAGATCCTTGGTTACTGAGGCTGAATGGTCTCCAGCCTGCCTGCCTTCTAGGCTGAATCCACACCATCAGGATTTTGTTCCTTTGTTTCCCTTAACTTTCCCCATTTGGTAATTTGGGTGTGTACTATTTATTTTTTTTTTAAAGATTTTATTTATTTATCTGATAGACTCAGATCACAAGTAGGCAGAGAGGCAGAGGGAGAGAGGAGGAAGCAGGCTGTCTGCGGGGCTCGATCCCACGACCCTGGGATCATGACCCGAGCCGAAGGCAGTGGCTTTAACCCACTGAGCCACCCAGGCGCCCCTTAAGAATGGATTTATTCTAAAGGCCCAAGCATTTTAAAATGCAGCCGTAATACACATTAATGTTGAATTCACTTACATTCTCAGAGATTTGGGGAGCATCATGCCTAAAATAAATGTGAACTTGAATTGGGCGGATTCTCAAGGGCCAATCTTCAACAGAGATAGTAAACTCACATTTAACACACTACATGTACCTTTTCCTTTAAATGATTTTATTGTAGGAATTATTCTTTAAATTTTAAATACATCTTAGATCACAAAATGCTGACTCCATAGCCGAGGATCTGGTCCTTATCTGCACACTCTCCCTGTGATTACTCATTTATCTTCCCCGATTGGTCTTCCATTTTTCAAGTTGGTGACATAGCATATGGTGCATTTGGGGGGTTAAAAGTAAAGCTCTTTGAAGGTTAAAGTGTGAAGCATTATTAGGAACATTATAGACTACTGCCAGTGTTGTGGGAGAGCAGGAGGGCCAAGAGGTGATGTTCTGAAGGCTTTTTTTTTTTTGTAACTCTCCTAATAGAAAATGGCCCATGGTTATGAGCATGACAGTCAAAGTGGGTGACTTCAGTTCCATTTCATCTCTAGATTCCCTTTTTGTAACTGGGACACTCGCTAACGCTTAAACTGCACTTCATGTGGCTTTGAGAGATTGTCACAGCTCTGACTAACTACTTTTTATTTTCTCTTTAATCTCCTGACAGGAAGATATTATGACTTTTTTATTTCACCCACATTATGTAACACTTCATCATTATCCTTGCTATTCTCTTTCTATATCCTGTTTGTCTGCTTTACTCTGGAGTCCAGCTCTCCTTCCCTCCTTTCCAGGCCATGTCCGTGGCTACAGGACTCCAAGTTTCATAAATACCTGGCACCTCCTTACTCCCATGCTGTCCTTTCCTTTTCCTTTCTTCTGTGGAACGCTTGGTTTTTCTTTGTTTTTTTTTTTTTCTGTTTGTTTGTTTTTTATCCATAGATATAAAACTTGCTTTAATAAATTTCTTTCTGGATCCATCTAATGTTTGTTAGATCATTTCAGTGTTTTTTTTTTTTTTCCCTACCTGAATCTTCAAAAATAGGCATTGATTGAAATCATATCCCTAATAAAATACAGTTGGGATTGATATATTTTTCTAGGATTTTTTTTTGCGATCTAGAGACAGGAATCTGCGCCACCCCAATGAAGCGGCTGATTAAGGCTGGCCTACTTTACATTCCCATTCTCTGTGCTGCTTTCATTCCCTGCTGGAAGAGGATACATTCCGCAGACTCTATCTCGACAGTGAGATGTCAGCACAGTCCATTTAGAAAATGCAGCTCCTTTACAAAGAGATAATGTAATCTCTGGCCACTGATTTAAACTCATGGAATTTTCTCCACTCTAAAAGTGATAAGTAAGAACTGCTCAGCTAAATCAAAACCATGCTTGAACTGGGGTCGACTATTCATTTGCCTAATGTGAACAAGGATAATATATTTGGCATTATTAAATGTAGATCTTCAGTGAAGGGCAATTCATTTAAAATGAAAAGAGTAACGAGGAGAGGGACAAAGGACATTTAGGTACCAAGCAGCAGGTAAAGGTCAGGGACTCTGCTCTCTGATAATAGCAGCCTAATGGTAATTCCTTTGCAGATAATTCACCTGTCAGTTCTCTCAGAGCTAAAGTATTGCATTGTCTTGGAAGTGACTGGGCCTTCAAGAATAGCTCTTCTCTGCAACAAACATAGAAGGCTTATTTAAAAATAGTGCAGAGGCAACTCATTATTTAAAAGAAAAGAAAATTTGAATTTATACATATCTAACCCCTAGATTAATTTGGTACCTTTGAGTAAGTATAAATAGAAAATGTAAATTGCTATGGTAATAATAACATCATAAGATAACTAGAAAAAATATATATTTGCTGTTTTATTGGGCGAAGAGTTTCTAAGCATAATGAGTGAGAAATCATAGAGATATAAATCTACAGATTTGTCTCCATGAAATATAAAACTCTTCTTTGTGAGGAACAAAAAATTTGGAGACAACAAACATAGTAAGTTACTTCTAATATGTATAACATTAGAAAGTTGACATCGATAATATATAAAAGGCTTGTGAAAATGATTTTTAATGAATACATCAATGTATTCTAAGTCAATGTAAACTAAGCAAATGATGGGTAAAGCACTTCACCAAATACACCTGAAACCAACAGCTAAGAAACATGACAAGGTAAATTCACAGCCACTAATATTCAAAGAAATAGATATTTACAGGGGCACTGGGGTGGCACAGTTGTTTAAGCATCCAACTCTTGTTCCGGCTTAGGTCCTGATCTCAGAGTTGTGAGATCAAGTCCTGTGTCAGGCCCCGCACTCACCGCAGGGTCTGCTTAAGTTAGTCTCTCTCCCTCTGCCCTTCCCCCCACTCCCAAATAAATAAATAAATCTTTAAAATATAGATATTTACATAATATGTTTGGATTATATGACTTTTTCATATCAAACTAGTAATGATGTTCTTAAATTGTAATACACAATTTTGCCTCAGAAGTTCAGAAAAGGTACTAATATAGTGACTTTGATGAGAAATTAGCAATGTTTATCAAAAGCCATAAGATAATTAAAGCCTTTCACTCAGTTATCTTACCCCAAAAGATTTGTCCTAAGAAAGCATTTAGGAAAGCAGAGGAAGATTTAGGTATCAGGAAGCTAGCTTTTTTTAAGAGGAAACATGTTATTTAAATAACATGGAATAATCATTGGTGACTGTGACATCAGGGTAGTGGGTGTGAGGGCCAGGAAAAATATGGTATTATAATAGAATGTTAAGGAAAATGCTCACAGTATAATGGTCAGTGGAAAAAAGCTGGAATAGAGGGCTCATAATTCTTTATATGTCCCTATATTTTCAAAACCATTTATATTGCTTTTATGTTTTTTTAAAGATTTTATTTATTTGACAGACAGAGATCACAAGTAGGCCGAGAGGCAGGCAGAGAGAGAGGAAGGGAAGCAGGCTCCCCTCGGAACAGAGAGCCCAATGCGGGGCTATGGGGCTCGATCCCAGGATCCTAGGATCATGACCTGAGCTGAAGGCAGAGGTTTTAACCCACTGAGCTACCCAGGCACCCCTATATTGCTCTATAATAGAAAAAACAACAATAAAACAAGGACCTACAAAGAGAAAAATAGAAATATTTGAAGATGTTTTTAAAATGTTTTTTAAAAGCTACACACACACAAAAATACTACCACAAATGGCATAAGGTATTACTTCTTCTAGTCATTCAGACCCCAAGAGGTCAACAGAAGCTCAGGGACTGCTGATTAACTCGCTACTTACAGCATAAACATCATCAATTTCAAGAGTAGCTTTATAAGGAAGTCAGCAGATAAGTGACTCATGACCTCTCCAATAGCACCCAACTGTGAAACAACTCAGTGAGGAAATGTTCTCCTCCTGGCAGAGAATAAGCTGGTGACAGCCTCTGTGCCACAGGAGATTCTAGTCCCTCCCACAGGGTTTTGTTCAGTGGGGGAAAGATTCCGAACTATGACCTTCTTGGTAAGGAGCAAAAGGTAGCCTGCTGGGAAAAGTGCTTCACATCTAGTCTGGATTTTGCCCCTTTCCTCAGTTCAGGAAGCAGGATTGCATATCCTGGACAATGTGTAACTACCTACTTACAAATGTAGATGAAAATACCAGTTGCAATATTACAGCTAAGATACTTTGAAGTGAAATACACTATTTCTGCTCCATTAAGATTCATGGAGCATGGTATCACCATGACTGTGTGATACACTCTTAAAAGTGTACTATTGCCTTTTCAGGCAGATAAAAGACGTGAATGCAAACATGAATAGGGAAATGTATGTATCTGTGACTAAGAGATTACCCCAAGCAGAGCAACATATTTTTTTTTAAAGTCAGATTAAATTTGCCATGGAAGAAACATAATTATTAAAGATTTCTATTTTACTGATGAGAGATCACCAAAACTTATTGACTGTAAAATCAAAATACTAGTTTGGGACATTTAAAAGTAAAATATTGCACTGTAACTAAAATCTGTATGTTAAAAACATCCAGAAAACATTCCCCCAAGATTTCTTTGACAAAAAATTAATGCTTTAAAAAAAAAAAAAAAAGTTAATGCTTTATGTTTCAAAATTACATAATCACTTCCAGGTCAGAAAATTCTTTAATATACATTGGAAAAAATGGGGCTCTTAAAATAACCATTTAGTATAAATGTGGATATACCATAATCTTAGAATTTATGGATGTCAGTAATGATGAAGCATCAAGTTTTATTGGAGAAATTTGACATAAACACTGGAGTATTCCCTTGGTTTTAACTATGTAAAGAGTCAACATCTTAGCCTAAAAAATTGTTCTCAAAGATTTCAGATGAAGAGAAAGGTCTTACCACCTTAATGTAACAGTGAAACACATCTTTATATCAATTTCTTATGATAAAATCTGGTCCTTCTACTGCAAGGCTTCTTAACCTCAGTACTACTGAGTTTGGGACAACAGAATTCTTTATTGTGAGGAATTGTGAACTGAAGAATGGTTAGCCTTATCCCTGACTTCTATCCATAAGTTGCCAAGAGCAGCCTCCGCACCACCTCCCACCAGATGTGACTATCTATTCAATATCTAGACTATCTATTCAATTTCTAGGATGTCTCTAGATATTGCCAGATGTGGACAGTGTAGCAGCAAAGTCAACTGCAGTTGAAAACCACTATATTATACTAATGTCTGACTGATTACATACATTATATTATTTTTTAATGATGTTATTTATTTATTCAAGAGAAGAGAAAGAGAAAGCGAGCATGAGTTGTTGGGGTATGATCAGAGAGAGAGAGGGAGAAGCAGATCCCCTACTGAGCAGGAAACCTGATGCCCACCTGAATTCCAGGATCCCAAGGTCATGACCTGAACATAAGGCAGATGCTTAACTGGCTGAGCCACCCGGGTGTCCCTTATATGTTTACAGACTTATCAAGGAGGCTGTATTTTAGAGCATTTGGTCTGCCTATTTATATGACAGAGAAACTGAGTGTTAGTGACGTCACGACCTGCTCATAATCCTCAGCAGTCAACTGAACATGTGATCACTGCTAGTTCGTATTTCACCCATCTTCCTGATAGAGAGTATCTGTAATTGTATACACGTATTTTACACTTGTGAATAATCCTCTGCTTTGAAATTCACATTCTCTTCTGTATTTTATCATTTTATTTTCATAGTAACTTTTGTATTTATTTTGTTCACATTAGAAAATTCTGGCCCATATGGGCTCAGTGATATTACCAAAGAACATAGAACCAGGATTCAATCGAATATCTAATTCTGAATCCCAAGTTCAATTGATTACTCGCTACCTTGTCCTCAGTTTAATATCGGGACTATTAAAACTCTGTAATGAGTGTCACTGGTTTCTCTTAGGCACTGAAAGAGAAAAATAAAAACCCTGCCAATTACCCTTTGTTTCATGGCCCTCTAATAATAATACATGATTTCTCAAGCTACCTGGAATCTTCTCATTAAGTTCAGTAACATACATAACCTATCTACCTCACAAAATTTCTGTGACTGTTTCAACTCCTATGTATGTCCTACAAAGAATGAAACAAAAAGTCAAAAAAGATGAAGGGAACATCCATGTTACTTTCCCTTGTTGATTTAATTTTAATACATAACCGTGAAAAGGTACATGTCCAGCTAGTTATCCAACTTGTCCATATGATATAACGAAGATAGATCTTTCTATTGTTATACATATTCAACCTGCTTTATTTTATGATAGAAGTTAAACACAATCTGAGTTAGAATTTAGTCCTTATCTTAACGTGGGGGAAAATATTATGTTCTTATTTTTGATCAGGGAATTGTTCTACAATATAGACAATCAATGAGAAAAAAATTTTGAAAAAAAATATGTAAATTTCTCATAAAACTCAATCTGCTTTTAAATATACTTTGTTAATGTATCTGTATTAAGTTGTCCTATTCTTATCTCATATGCATTGTTAAGTTTCATGTTAGCGAGTATAAATTGTTATCTTCCTTTTTATCAAGTAGTGATGAGAGCACCGTATGGCACTAAACATTGAACATCTTTCTCAACCAAAACTTGATTTAACTTTTACACTATTCCCCTCAGGGTAATCATTCTTTGGTGACTACTAACTTACCTCCTCTCGGTGCTCATCTCCTGACCGCTGGATATACCACTTAATAGATGCTTGTTGGGATTTAGGTGTACATTCCAGAAAGGTCGAATTAAATTCAATGCCAAAAATCACCTTTTCATCAGCAGTTTCGTGACTAATGCCTGGAAAGCAAACATGGAATAGGAGATTAACCTTGACCTTATTTTAAAAGCAATGGGAAAATAGACTGATTTAGAACAGATGCTATGGGGGAAAGATTCATATACATTATTAAAGAGAAAGGAAATTCACAATATAATATTGTTACCTAAGAGTCAAATAGTATCTAATAGATTGACTTTTAAAACTCTATCCCTGCACTGCAGTTTTAACCTTTCATGCATATATTAACTATTTGCAACTATTTTTTCCAAATAAGAATTCATAAGACCCAACTCTAAACCTTGAATCCATTTCTCTGAGCTGAAATGAATAAAACTTTAGTGTCTTTTAATGCTTCATATGTTTTAATTTGTAATAAAATGCAACCAATTTTGTGGATAGTTCAAGAAGAAGAATTTACTTCATCCTTTAAGAAAAATTCTATCCTGAATTGATCCACAGAGCTGACCATATAACATGAAGACATTTTAATATTAAAAAAGTAAGTACAATGGTCTATACTTGATAAAATTCTATAATGATAATATTGACCTAGATGCTTCTAGCTAGATTATTGAGCTAGATGCTATAATACTCTGAATGTGGACCTTATCTGCATTATCTACCAAAAAATAGCTTTCTTTTATTCAAGGATACTTAAGCCCAACGTGCATTTGCCATAAGACAGTTAATGGGATGCTAAAGGAACAGTGTCTCAGACACCTTATTCTCGTAAATCAACTGCACCATCTGAAATACATTCCATCCAGAGTAGCCAAAGGCTGTGTCCCATGTGTGATCTAAGATCTGTAGCTCAAATTTGATCAAATAAAAAATGACGGCTCTTCGGCCTGGCCCAAACATGCACTTTTTCATCATATATTCAGATGTCTCAATTCTGCAGATGGGCCTACTTAGAATTTTCGGCATAAACGAAGAGTAAGGCTTAAGGGACCTCTATGAATCCTAAATGTAAGCAGACAAAATTATCAGCAAATGGCATGAATGCACATTTATCCAATAGTTAGACTTTCCTTTGAAGAAACTTCTTTTGAACTTGTTTGTGTTTTACCAGCAATGATTAAGTCAGGCGTGCTGACACCATTATGAATGAACCTCCTCTAACCTTCAAAATGTGTGGATTCCATTTGAAACTTGTAAGATATCCACGATCCCTGCCAATTCAACAGATTATATCTATGATTTTCACAGTTAATAAATTCCTAATGCACAGAAAGATTGCAGTGTCAATCACGGAAGAGAAAGACACACATTATTTCATAGCAACAGATGCCATTCCCCTGAGGAAAAAGAGCTCCTGAACAAAGCAGGGAGTTTGCAGGCTGATTGTAAGGTGATGGGGCAAGGACTGGAGAGAAACTTAATTAGACTGATTCAAGCAAAGAGCCGGTCAAGTTAGTAAAATCTACATTAGTGAAATCAAGGAGAGAAGTGAAATAGCTTTATCAAAGAAGTAAAAACAGTGACCCTTTGACACCAAGTCCTCACGATGTCAGTTTGACAGGCAATGAATTAATTGTCGTTACCAATCATCTTCGTTTCATTTCTGAGTTTTACGGTTCCCATTTTTAATAATCTTATGTACAATTCCATCAAAAAGGATGAATATCGAGGCATAAACTTAACTAAGGATGTGAAACACCTATACACTAAGAACTATAAGGCATTCATGAAAGGAACTGAATAAGGCACAAGTAAATGAAAAGGTTTTTCATGCTCATGGATTAAAGGAATTAATATTGTCAAATGTTCATACTACTCAGTGCAATCTACAGTTTCAATGCAATCATGATCAAAATTCAAATGACATTTTTCACAGAAGAATAAACTGTCCTAAAATTTGTATGGAACCATAAAAGTCTCAGAACAGTCAAAGCAATCTTTGACAAAGAAGAACAAAGCTGGAGGCATCACACTCCCTGATCTCAAACCATATTACAAAACTATAGTAATTAAAACAGTGTGGTATTGGCATAAAAATAGACGCAGATCAATAGAACATTAAATAGGGAGTTTCAGGAATCAACCTATATGTAGATAGTCAAGTATTTCACAACAACGGAGTCAAGAATATACAATAGGAAAAGGACTATCTCTTCCGCAAATGGTGTTCGGAAAACTGGACAGCCACACCTCAATGAAACTGGACCACTATCTTACACCACACACAAAAATTAACTCAAAATGGATTTTAATCTTAAATGTAAGACTTGAAACCATAAAACTCCCAGAAGAAAATATAGGCAGTAATTTCCTTGACACTGATCTTACTGATGATTTTTTTAACTTGATGCCCGAGTACAAGCAACACGAACAAAAATAAACAAGTAAGACCACACCAAACTAAAAAGCATTTGCATAGCAAAGAAAGCCATTAGCAAAATGAGAAATTAACATTTTAAACATAAAATTAAACAGTGTGAAGATGGAGCTATGTGGACACAGTACCTAAAGAGTTCTTTAGGTATAGAGGAAACAAGTTCAAGTCTAACTGCAGCCAGAATGAGCCTGTGGCTTTTGAGAAAGAGAAAGCTGGTGAGTGAGCCAAGTACAGCGACCGAGAGAGGGGCTCAGAGCACATGCCAGGAGCTAGAGTAAGCAGAGTCTGGAGGCCATGGTAAAGGCTGTGGATTTTCTTCTAATTGTTCTCAGAAGTTGAAGTTTTTGGAAAGGTCATTCAGGCTACCAAGTGGACAGAGATTGACCAGGTGTAAGCCCGGAAGCAGGGGAACCAAATAAACAGCTGTGGGAGAAGTGTGGTGGGGTTTGGGTTAAGTGGACATGTCCGGAGGGAATGAGAAGTAGGAGCAGACACAGCCACAGAGTTATAAGGACTTACTGAGAGGTTGGTACTAGGATGTGAAAGGAAGAGAAAAATAAAATGATGACGCCTAGCTGCTTTTTTCCCTAAGCAGTTGAGTGAATGGGGCACTATTTATTAATATGGGAAGGTCTGCAGAACAATAAAGTCTGGGAAAAAAACACAAATTCTTTCTCAGATAGAATCTGGGATGCTTATTAGCATCGAAGAGGAACTCTTAGCTGGGCATGCAAGTCATACAAGTCTGCACACAGGAGAGGGTTTAGAAGTGGACTCTGGATTTGGGAGCAAATTGCCTCAGATCCTATTGAAATTGATAGCGTTAGGCAGTGAAGAGGCAGAGATTTTCTGTTTAGATAGTGGGATGAAAAAGACAGATGAAAAACCTTCAGAAGGACAGCCCGTACAGTAAGGGGAAAATCAGAAGGATGTGGGGCCATGAAGGCTAAGCGTGCTGGGACACATCTCTTTGAAAACAAAAAGCCCTGATTAGTAGTTCTTGCTCATTTTCCTAGTGTAAAAACTACCACTACAGCTGAAATCAAGCCACGGATGGCTTAAAACCAGCTCACAAAATTCCTAAATCATAAGCACTCAGCTCTCATGGGACCATAAGGACTGTTTCTAGGACGTCCCTGTGTGGAAGTCAAACGAAGACTGTGTTTCAAGGAGGAGGGAGTTGGACATGAAGTAAAAATGAGGACTGAAAATTGGCCATTGAATCCGGCAAGGTGGAAACTGCTGGAGACCTTGACAAAAAAATGGGTCGAAGGCAGTGATGATGATGGTGAGCAAAGCTGGGTGTGGTGGGTTGTAGCAGGAACAGGATATGATGAGTCACTTACCTCCACCCTCCGCAGGAACTGTTTTCTGTCATTTTCTTTATGACAGTTATCACTATCTGACAGAGAATATATTGTACTTGTTTTTAAGTTTCCCGCCTGCTCCTTCCCCTAACACAACGCGAACAGAATTTCCACAGATGCGAGGGTTATTTTCTTTTTTATTCACTGGTGTGTCCTCAATACCCATAACGGTTCCTGACAAATCTCATGTGTGCAAATGAAAAACCGTATCAGAGCACACGGCAACGATTGCTAAATGAAACACTGGACATGACAGGGAGTCACCCACACATTAGAACAGGAATCGAACACACGATGTTGGACCGAAGCTTATTTTCCAGAAGAGTGAAATTAGAAATGATAAATAATTGCTTTGTTTTTAAACTACAAAACTTTCAGGCCGCCAGTTATAGACTACAAAGTTCGGGTTGTTCGTTCGGTGCTGGGGTGGTCACTAACCATGTGATGAAGGCAGCTTCCTTCCTGCAGCTGTGCATGCCCGTGCATGTGTGTGCGCCCGTGCACACAGGCAAGCGCATACACTTTCTATCTGAAGGTAGAGCTTGACAGTGGAAAGCAACCAAAGCTTTGGAATATATACTCTTATAGTTTTTTTTCTCGGTTATCAGACTTGACAGAAGTCTTTCTATTCTCCACTCTGTCCTGTTTGTACTCAGACTCTCAAGATCTTCCATGAAATTTTCTCTGAACAATACAGCCTCTGGTGAACTCTCTTTGTTAAACTCCCATTTCACTAATTGTGCTTTATGACATCTCCCCAAAGAATCTTAAGCTCTCGAAGGAGTTTCTTTGTCTCAAAGCTTACCCAGGACAATTACATGCACATGGAAGCCACTTACTAAACATTTACTGATTGAACAAAACCATGAATTAATAGTGAACTCAAACAATGCATAGGCTAACTTTCTAACAAGTACCTACACTCTCATCAGACTTTTCTGGGAGGGTCTCC
>RCUC01123633.1:0-76086 GCA_003697995.1 Taxidea taxus jeffersonii
TTTGGTATAGTAGAAAGAAGATAGGCTTGGAACAAGGCAGAACTTGTTGTTGTTGTTGTTTTAACCAAACCAATAACTGTTATAGCTTCACAAAACTTGCTGAGTTCCATTTCCTTCAACTTTAAAAAGTATCAAACTGATAGCTATCATGCAGACTTCTTGTGATAATGAAGTAATATAGAGAAAAGCACCTATCTCCAAATCTAGCCTGAGAGGAGGTAAAAATGCCCCTATATTTCTCAGCACTCCTGTGAAAAGCCATAAACTCCTAAGACACAGAAAGGTATATGACATATGGTAGGGAATGTATGCTTTCAATGCCCCTAGAAACATTATATTCTTCACATACCATGAGAATTAGATCTGTAGTTAATTGCTCTTACCCAGGAGTGCCAAATGCTTTGAATTAGGTCCCTAGGTTAAGCCCCAAGGAGACAGGAAGCACTGTTTCTCTGTTTATATTTCAAAAAATAAGAATCTAGAACCTGGAAATAGATCTAGATCATAAAGTAGGAGACACCCATCGCTTATAGTTACTCTTGGAAAGATGCATTTACATTTCAAAAGGTTAGAGTAAAAACCTAGGATCCTTCCCACCCCATCTCAGGATAAATGGTTGGCTGTCTCATATATATAAATCCAATCTAATATTCTCTGTTCCTCACCTAGGACAGATCCTGAAATTTGTATGCATAAGACATTTTACCTGACTTTCATAGAGATACCCCTGGGGTAAGGATCAGAGTGCAGAGAACATGCTCATGATTTGTTTTTTAAGTAGATAATACCGTGATGGATTTAGAATACCTTGTATGCACATTCAATACAAAATCATATTCACAATTTTATCATTTATCACATTCAAAATAGATTAAAAATTAGTTTAAAAATTGAGTAATGGACATATCAGTGTTTCAGAACATTTTGCTTAATAAACAAACCAAAATGGTCTTGGATTCAATCGCCAGGTTAACAAAAGTTCTCGAGTGAGGTTTGCAGTCCTATTTTCCTAGGGGGAAAGCTTTCTACTCTTCTTTCTTTAAAAAAAAAAAAAAATTATTTATTTGACAGAGAGAGAGAGAGAGAGAGAGAGAACACACGAGCCCAAGCAGGGGGAGCTGCAGAAGGAGAGGAGAAGCAGGTTCCCCTACTAAACAAGGAGCCCTGTGCAGGACACAATCCCAGGACCCTGGGTTCATGACTTCAGTGAAGGCGGATGCTTAACCAACTGAGCTACCCAGGCACCCCTCAACTTTCCTAAAACATCCAAAACACTGAGCTAGTGGCAATTGGAGATCACAAGCCTCAACATCATTACCACAGACACACACACACACACACACACACACACACAAGCACACGCGTGCGCGCATACAGACACACATACATAACAGTTCAATGATTTTACCTAGGTGGAAAGAACACCACTGAATTACGTACAAGACCAATTAATCAATATTAATTGATTTGACTTAGAGTGCCCAGTAAATGAAAGTCTATCTATCTCTGCTTAGGTTTCTGTCACCTAGATATAGCTTTCAACCTGTCAATATTTTACAAGGATGCTCAGTGTCATTGGAGTTGTCATTCTTCTAGGGTGCAGGAGTTGGTTTCCCCAGGTCATAAAATCTCCTTGCTTTAAAAACGTAAGTAGTCTAGGAGATGGCATGATATAGGATCATATTCCCAGAAGGCTTAATAATGCAAATTGTGGGGTATCATAGTGACCTTTTAGCTACACCTGTAACTTCCATGATACTGACTGGAAAGCAGACAAACAATGTGTTTAGCCTGTTGCTGACCTTCAGTTAGCTACTCATTCGCCAAAGCTCTATTTGAATTCAACGCTGGCATTCTTACTTGAACTTAGACTAGAAACAGGGACATTGCATGCATACAAAAGTGATTAATTTCAGAATTCAATTAACTGATAAACTGTTTCATTGTTCTTTAGGTGTTTTTCTTGTCTCTGGTTTTAAAATTAAGTCCTTTTTCAATAAGTTTTAGTAAAATTGTCTGAATCAACCTTCAAGAGAGTTGTTCTTTATGGCATCTTTTTTTTTTCCCCAGCTATTTACAGCAATCATCTATTTATCTGTACAAAAACAGGTATTGACTTCACTCTATGTTCATAACATGCTAGACACTTGTAGGGCAAAAAGATATAAAAACTATTGAGAGTTTTGGGGCACCTGAGTGACTCAATTGGTTATGCATGTGATTCTTGATTTTGGCTTAGGTCATGATTTCAGGGTCATGAGACTGAGCTAAATGTCTGGCTCCATGTTCAGTGGAGAATCTTCTTGAGATTCTCTCTCTCTTTCTGCCCCTGCCTTCCCACCACTCCCTCTTTCTCTCTCTCTCAAATAATAAATAAATACATCTTTAAAAATAAAGCTATTGAGCAATGCCTCAGTGGCTCAGTTGGTTAATCAACTGCCTTCGGCTCAGGTCATGATCCCGGAGTCCCAGGATCAAGTCCCACATCAGGCTCCCAGCTCCATGGGGAGTCTGCTTCTCCCTCTAGCCCTCTCCCCTTTCATGCTCTCTCTCACTGTCTCTCTTGCAAATAAATAAATAAAAATCTTTAAAAAAATAAAATAAAATAAATAAAAATAAAAATAAAACTATTGAGAGTTTTATAATCTCACTGGGGAACAGGCCCAGTGCCAAAAGAATATGCTGCTGAATATAAATTCTTCAGAGTTTAAAAGCAGGTAAAATGATTGTAAACCACCAGGATCAGAGAAAGCTTCATAGTAATGGGGGAAAATATTCCCTGCATGCAGAAGTGGGTTTAAAAAGTGCGTGGGGCTGGGTTGCCAGAGGTGGGAGTGGGATGAAGTGGGTGAAGAGGGTCAAAAGGTAGGAACTTCCAGTTACAAAATAATTATGAGGATGTAATATATACCATGATGACTATAGGTAATAATACTAAATTGTGTATTTGAAAATTAAGAGAACACATCTTGAATGTCCTCATCATAATAAAAAAATATCTTTTTGTAACTCTGGTAACAAATTTTAACCACATTTATTGTACTGATCATTTCACAGTATATACAAATACCATATCATGGTGTATATCTCAAACTAAAAAAAGTTACATGCCAATTATATCTCAATTAAAAAAAAGCATTTCTGTGTAAAGAAAAAAGAGTGAAAAGATAAAAAAGAAAAAGCCATGTCTGAGGACCACTGAGGCAATGAGTGTTCATGGATCATATGGTTAATATGAAAATAAAGTCGCAAACAGATTATAAAAACTTATGAAGACCAGATTATAGAGCCCTATCAAAGGGATCCCAGGGATATTTCAGTAATTTTAGTAGCTGAGAATCTATTAGTATGATTAAAACTAAATTCTAACTTCCAGAGCAATTCTTTATCTCAAAATGAGTGATTCTTTGCACAGTTAGCATAGATTCATAATCTGTTTCCATAGCCTTAAGGGAAAAGGAAGGGATCTAGTCCAAGAGAATTACTATTGCTCATTACTCCCTATGGGTTATAGTTTCTGCTGCTGACAAGGGAGCTTGTGGGGAGAGAATGATTCTAGCCATCTACAAGTGCCCAAGGATCCTGGCTGCTTCTGCAAAGAAGAAACAACTCAGTTGCCAGAGGGTCTCAATGGGACAACAGCAGCAGTGAAGACCAAGGGCAGGTCCTGATACCTTATATAGCCCTAAGAGAAAGCTCTAAGTCCTCTCAATTTATAGGACCACCCTTGTTAATAGTAGCCTAGCTTCTGGAGTCAGGCTGTACAAACACAAGTAAGGGACCAATCTTTTCAAAACTCATTGAAGAACATACTCCAATATTTGAAACACTGAATTGTTTCCTCATTGAACCACAGCATTTTAATGAAAGTGTATCATCCAACTTTGTATTAAGCCAATGGGTTACAAAATTTCTTGCTCCTAGAAACTGGTTTAGACCTTTTATTGGTTTCTCAGAGCTTGAGACAGGGTTAATTAAATTAATAAATTAATCCTTGTAAATTGGAGAGTATTTTATAACACACAATCCCATTCAAATATCTTTTGCCACCAGTATTTTTTTAAAGATCTTATTATTTATTTGACAGAAAGAGAGAGAGATCACAAGTAGGCAGAGCAGCAGGCAGGGTGGGGGGGAAGCAGGCTCCCCACTGAGAAGAGAGCCCAATGTGGGGCTTGATCCCAGGACCCTGAGATCATGACCTGAGCCAGAGACAGAGGCTTAACCCACCGAGACACCCAGGTGCCCCAACCACCAATATTTTGAGTACCTGAAATAGCAGGTACCATGGCAGGTACTACAAGTGTCTCCATCTCCTGTTGGATAGGCAATTCTAATGTCATCTCTCCCAGTTTATGGATAAGGCTCTTGAGTCTGAAAAAAGGTTGAAGTAACTTATCCATAATCACACAGTAGGAAAGTAATTAAATTAGGACCCAGACCCCATAATATTAAATCTTATATTTTTTGAATTACCCAAGTCTGCTTTTCCAGCCAAAACTCAATAACTATATGTAAAATAGGAAAGTGATATTTTGAGAATAATGAATCGGAGGCTAATTGGGGTAGAAAGACTCTAGGAAGCAGGCCTGAGGAAATGAAGGCCTAGCCAACTATTATGAGCCTGAACAAAAGGTAACTGATGCATCTATCAAATCACTTATTCATTCAAAAAGCATTTAACAAACACCTACATGCTCAGTGCTGAACAGATGGGGTTAGAACAAGCACAAGTTTGGGGAGAGAACACGCCTGTGATGTCATGTGCCTTGACAGAAATAAGAAATAAAGGCAAGCTGGAGCATCTAAGGGGCTCAGTCAGTTAAGCATCTGTCTTTGGCTCAGGCTCAGGTCATGATCCCAGGGTCATGGGATTGAGACCTGCACTGGGCTCTCCTTGCTCAGCAGGGAGCCTGTTTCTCCCTTTCCCTGCTCTCCTGCCACTCTGCCTGCTTGTGCTCTCTCTCTCTGACAAATAAATAAAATATTGAAAGAAAGAAAGAAAGAGGGAGAGAGAAAGGAAGAAAGAAAGAGAAGCAAGCAAGCTAACTAAAAATTCAAGTCACCAATTCTACTTTAGGTATGTTATGCTGCAGTAAGAATGATTTATATAGACCACATATTTGTCAGTTCAGTACTAGAATTCAGAAGAGGATTTATGCCTAGATATAAATTATTGAGAAATTACATACTGATGTAGTTTAAGCCATGACTACAAAGCCAGTCACAAAGATCTACATATTGTGTGGTCCCAATTAAAAGAAATGTCCAGAATAGGCAGATCTATAGAAACAGAAAGTAGATTAGTCGTCACTTAGAGCTGCAGGAAAGAGGTGGGAGATTACAGGGTGATGGTTGGGAGTGCGTGGTTTATTTTCCACGTAATGAAATTTTTATAAAAATGATTGTGGTAATGGATATACACCCTGTGAATATGCTAAAAGCTATTGAATTGTGCACTTTAAATAGTGCATTATACAGGTATGTGAATTATATCTTAATAAAGCTGCTAAAAATAAAGCTGTAATTATAGATGAGTTATCAGAAGCATAAGAAATAAAGAAAATTCAAAGGACCAAAGAGACTGAGGAGTACTATAATTATATGGAAAGAAGAAGGATATAAATAAGGAGGCAAACAATATGTTCAAAAATCTTATTGAGCACATGTTCTAGACTGAGAAAAAGGCATGTATACAAGATTTTCTTAAGGGAAAATGAGAATGGCAACTTTAAGTAGCTGAAAGGCTCTGTCCAAATTCTAGAACTGTGGTAGACTAGGTGTACTATCAGTCTACATTATCTGAGAATAGAGTGGCAGAGGGCAAATACAATCAAGTCCTTAGAAGGAAGCTTAGAGTCAAGAATGAGAGAGAACAAGAAGCAAATGCCAGGACCAAAGGGTCAAAAGCAGGATTGTAAAAGTAGGACGGAGTCCAGAGTTATAAACTCTCCAGAAAGAAGTTGGCTACTAACATAGGAGGCATTAAGTCATACAATTATTTCTTGAACATTAATTATATAATAATAAAGAACAAAATTCTTAATGTCTTTCCTGTTGGAACTAATAGTTGACTAGCAAAGGTAGAGATTTTTATAATCATGGATAAAAATGCCAAGTTCTAACTGGAGGAAATGCTAAAAACAAGTTACCAGGATCCTAAAAGACCATTGTGGGACAACTGTTATCATAGAGATAGAAAGGCTACACTGAGAAAGCAATGCTTGTATTGCAATTTGAGAATTAAAAATAAATAAAGAGGTCTTTTGGGAAAGTATATGGGATATAAGGGATTGAAGAGTGCATTGTGAATGGGGCAAAGAAACTAAAGAGTTTCTTTGGTTGTTACACACCATGTACAGTCTTACAAGTCATCTGAAAGAGATTTTCTTTTCTTTTTTTTTTTTTCAAGATTTTATTTATTTATTTGACAAAGAGAGTGAGATCACCAGTAGGCAGAGAAGCAGGCAGAGTAGGGGCAGTCGGGGGGGAGGGAAGCAGGCTTCCTGCTGAGCAGAGAGCCTGATACAGGGCTTGATCCCAGGACCCTGAGATCAAGACCAGAGCCAAAGGCAGGGGCTTAACCCACTGAGCCACCCAGGTGCCCCTGAAAGAAATTTTCTTTATCCAAAGAACAATGGGAAATTATCGAAAGATTTTAAATGTGGGGGGGCGGGGGATGGCAACAAAATCAAATTAACATCTTCAATATAAAGAACTAATTGAAGGGCGCCTGGGTGGTGCAGTCAGTTGACCTTTTGACTCTTAATTTAGGCTCAGGTTATGATTTCAGGGTCATGAGATCAAGCCCCACAGTAGGCTCCATACTCAGTAGGGAGTCTGCTTGAGATTCTCTCCTCCCTTTCCTCTTCCCGCTGGCTTGTGCACACTCTCTCTCTCTAAAATAAATAAATTAATTTTTTAAAAAAAGAACTAATTGAAGAAAGGCTGAGTGAATGCAGATAGGATGTGATGTCATCATCCAAGCAAAAGATCATGATAGCTTATATAAGGGTGTTAGTGATTATCATGGAGATGGAGGAAAAAGGGGCAAGTTCAATTAACATTTAAGAGGAAATTTTGGCAAGATTTGTTAAAGCACTGAATAAAGGGTGACAATGGAGAGAGAAAAGGGTGTCAGGCCTGATCTTGTGCTTTTGGCTTCCGTCACTGGATGGTCCCGTTCTTTAGATAAGCAACAATGAAAGGAGTGAACTGGAAGAGAAAGATAAGACCAGATTTCATCTCCATATAAGTCATAGAACATTTGATGTGGATCAAATCACCAAGGGAATAGGGAGAGAAGAATAAGAACATTAAAAAAAACCCTGGAGAGTGCCAAGATAAAATGCAAAGAAGAGAAAGAATGGATAGACTTTCTGAAGGAAAAGGAGAGGGGGACCCTAACATGAAAACTCAGGGAAAGTAGTCTTCAAGGAGAGGGTGGTTATCCATTTTAAGTGATTCTGAAATACTGAATGAGATGTTACTATAAATAGCCATCAGGAGAAGCAGCAAGGTCACTGATGAATTTATTGAGAGTTGTACCAGGCCAAGAAAGGGGAGGAAGCGAGACTGTGTGACTTTAAGTTGGAGTGGGATACACCGATACAATGAAATTCTGAAAAAACAAAAATGATCATTCCTAAAACCTATTTGGTTCTTAAAGGAAGGAGAGGAGGTGGTAGTGATGGGGGCGGGGTAGGTGGTAAACTAAGGGAATTTATTCATGTGTTGCTTGATTTTTAATCAATGCAAACACAAAAAATATATATATTCTTAATTAGTGGTGGGGGAGGGGGAGAATTCCACTTGAAATAGAAAATCACATAAGATAAAGGATAGTGACAATTCGGGAAAGTAAAGATGGGAGGTGAAAGGTGAAACACTGGAACATAGCTTGGGGTTATAATTCTTCGAAGAACCAGAGCTGGTTAAGACATTTACGAAGCTGTGGGTGTATGGCATATGAATATAAAAGTCTCATTTAATGACAGAGACTGTGATAGGCAAGATCAGGTAAAGATTTCCTTGCTTAAGACAAAAGGAGGCCTCTGAATGTTTCCAAGCAGGGGAAATGAGTCAACCACAAGAAGAGACAGAGGAGGAAGGCAATCTCTGTAATTGCTACTCTGTGCAACCAGCTGAGCAATAAAGAAGAGATGAAAGGGGGAAAGGACTACTGAGCTGCATAAACTCACTAAAGATTTTTTTCTATTATTTTAGTTTTTGTGTATCTCATCTCCCAAGTCCACAGCTTTCCACATTTGTCTAGTTTAAATTTGTTAGATAACTCTAGAAGACCAATATTCCCAGATTAAGATGGCTTATTTTGAAAACTAAACATTCACAAGAATATTCAGTTCACAGTCCTGGTTCAGATGTTTTTATTTTTGCTTATAGCATTTAGAATAAAATTCTGGAAACCTAGACATATGGAGCTAGAAGTGATCTTTTTTTCATAATTCCTTACAATTTTTTCCCTGACAAGAACATAGCAAAATTATATACTTCTAAAAATTGAACTGTTGATTTACTATAAACCCATTTCAGTATTCCACATAAAATTACTTAGAAACATTATTTCTACAATGCCCTTATTATGTTATATGGTGCAATAATGAGGCATTTTCCTTTTCATTATTGAAAATGGTGAAAATAGCATATAATTATGGGAATGTATTATTTATTCTCTAGGCTTAAATTGATCCTTTTTGAAAGTCAGACATACCATACTTTGTGGCATTTCCTTTGGACTTTGAGGTGTAGACAGGAATATGAAATACATTAAAATTAATGAAATACAAATTAAAGAAATATAAATCTACCTTGAACATAATTTACAATTTCTTTTTGCACTGTGTCTTAGTTTATGTGGGCTATAAAATACCACAGACTGTGTAGCATATAAAAAACAGAAACTTGAAAGCAACATGTCTATGTTTTATTGTGACTACTACAACACAAATCTCACCCAGGACTGCCCGTCTGTGAGGAGAAACACAGCATTGGTGGGAAACACAAAGAGAATGTGAAAGACTACTCTAGGAAATGGAAGGAAGAACAGGCCCAGAGCCTGAATGACAAAACAACTGCTATATTTCAATAAAGAAAGATACCTCCTACTCCTGCATGGGCAAGGATCTCACTACACCCCAGTCTCCTGGGTCCACCTCACCCTTGTACAATGCCAGTACCCCATATGGAGGGCCCTCCCATGATGCCAGTGATGGGCTCTCCTCCTTCTGGGATGATGCCAGTAGGACCTGCTCCTGGAATGAGTCTGCCTATGGGAAGCCACATGCCAGCATTGCCAGGATCCCCAATGATGAGATCTCTTGCCCATCCCATGACAGTACCCACGTGGCAAGTAATGACTCAAGATCAGACAGATGAGGAGCTATTATTTAACAGCAGGACAAGGAAGACTTGTTCCTCTTTCCTATCAAAGAGAGAATAGTTTTGGCAGGGGATTAAAAAATTTTAATTAAAATAATTTTTTTTAATTTAAAAAAGCAATTTTCAGGGACGCCTGGGTGGCTCAGTTGGTTAAGCAGCTGCCTTCGGCTCAGGTCATGATCCCAGCGTTCTGGGATGGAGTCCCATATCGGGCTCCTTGCTCGGCGGGGAGCCTGCTTCTCCCTCTGCCTCTGCCTGCCACTCTGTCTGCTTGTGCTCGCTTGCTCTCTCTCCCTCTCTCTCTGACAAATAAATAAATAAAATATAAAAAAAAGCAATTTTCATTTGTCTTGTGAAATGTGAAAATAAAATTGTCAACTGTTATAGTTAAAACACACACACACACACACACACACACACACACACACGGAAATGTATTTCTTACAGTCCTGGAGGCTGGCACAGTCAAGGTGCCAGCGTGGTCAGCGTCAGGTGAGGGTCTTCTTCCAGTTGGAGATTTGTCATTGTATTTTAGGCAAATGTGGCAAGCTAGCTCTCTGGGGCCTCTTTTATAAGGGCATAATAACATTCATATGGGCTCTGTCCCCCTTCCCAAAGGGCCCATACCTCCTAATACCATTACATTGGGCATTAGATTGTCAACACATGAGTATGGGGGAGTGGAATACATACATTCAAACCATAGCACATTGTAAATAAATATTTTTACATATACCAGTTCAAATGTAAAAGGCACCGCCATTTTTTCATGCCAAATAAACCTGAGCATACAGAACCATACTATTTGCAGGAAGCCAACAAGGTGGATAAGACATCTAAAGCAGTGGGGCGCCTGGGTGGCTCAGTGGGTTAAGCCTCTGACTTTGGCTCAGGTCATGGTCTCAGGGTCTTGGAATCGAGCCCCGCATCGGGCTCTCTGCTCAATGGGAAGCCTGCTTCCCCCTCTCTCTCTCTGCCTGCCTCTCTGCCTACTTGTGATCTCTCTCTCTGTCAAATAAATAAATAAAATCTTTAAAAAATAAAAAGACATCTAATGTGCTAATTAGCTGGCAGACCTTCTCCTCTAATGGCATATCTTTCCCCATTCAAAATAACCATGCCAAGATAGGAGAAAATCACATCTGTCAACTGTTAAGACTGTCATAATGTTCTGGCTAAAAATGCCTTCGCAGATATTATTATGTACCCTGGACAGTTTAGAAAAGTATAGTCATGATATTTTCCTATCTAGTAGCTTTAAATTGTTTCATAAGTGACCATTATAATAAAGTAAAAAAAAATGCATGGGCCAATCTGTACATACGGCATGACTGTTATAGTTGATCAGACAGGGAGCAGGTTTAAATGCAATATATTCCTTCATTCTTTCCTAGAAGGGATACATCCAATAGTCTTAGAAAGCTGGCTAAATTGTCTCTGATGCTTTCCATAAGTTGTAAAGTTCTTCATTCTAACCTTTTGGAAATTGTATAAGCTAACATAACTTCTAATATCATATAATTTCTATTATAATTTCTGGATGTAAACATTTATATTATATTTTTTGAAAATTCAACTATATAAAAATATTAGTAAAAACTTATGGTAATATTTTCATGGAAGGCAGTGACAACTTGCCTTTTCCTACTTACACATCCTGGGTTGCCCTCTAGACAGCATGGGAGTGGGGGTAAAAAATAAAATATGGGAAGAATGAGACATGAATTTTAACCCCTACTCAACCATTGGCCTACCTGAAGAATTAGTCTAGTGGATAGTGGACTGCAATGATGAGAGCAATTTTTACATATTTGACAGGCTGCCTTATGCAAAAGATATTAGACTTAATGATTATGCCTCCAAGTGTTTTTTGATTCAAGATGAGAATACTTTCTAGATATCAAGGCTAAAGATATCTTAGCCTCTAAGAGGTAATCACATCTTCAGCATTACCAGGATATCACACCAGTGTTCTTGTGACTTACAGACCTCTGTGTTCCATTCTAAATAGGAGAGTCAATGATTCCATAATGTTCTCTCTGAGCCTCAATTTCCTCACCTCAGAAAAAAAGAAGCCATCATAGTTAAAGAGTAAAGCAGTCAAATTTAAAATCGAGATAAAAGGATGAAGAGACAAAGAATGTGGGCCTTGTCACATAAGCCCTACTATGTAGCTCCACTATCAAAACTTAATCTTGAAGTTGAACTATTTATAACTGATTCCTCATGCTGATTGCACAAGTTCCTGGCTCATCTCTGCAGCACTGTTAAATTATAGGAAAGAACACAATAACCTGTTACTTTTACCTTAGTATCTCAATATTGTTGTTGCATTCCAGAATTTGTTACATTTTTGTCACTGCATTTTTTGCTTTTTAACTGATTTCACATAAAAGTGATACACAATGAAATAAGAAATGGAAGTATTTCAAACTCTTATTTAATCCGAATTGGTTTTCTTATGCATTATGATTAAATAATGCATTTCTTTATAATTGATACAAGATTTTCAAATGTGAAATAATTTTATTATGAGTTATATGTTTAAATAGGGTATATATAGTGAATACTGACAATATTTTAAACAAAGCAGCATCTCAATATACACCACAAATCTCATGATTTCTTATAAAATGTTTTATTTTAGCCTATGTATGTATATAAAACATGCAGCCCTTTAAAGTTGGATAGATTATTTGTATGAAGACTATTATCATAGATCAGTAAATGTGTGTTACTTTTGGTTCCAGATCCTTTGACCTGTCCCACCTTGATACTTTAGGTGATATTAGTTAATAAAGTCCAGAAACACAACAGATTTTACTTTTTTCCAGCCCTTTTCTTCTGTAGGTATCCATATTTCTAAAACATTGTTTTTATCCATAAACTCAAACAAAATATTGTATCTGTTAAAATTAGATTCTTGGCAGTAAACTTAACTATACATTAAAGTTACCATAATGCTCAATCTGTTTCTTTTCCATAATCCCAAGCATCTGACTTCCAATCAGTGGGGCAACTCATGCTGTTCATTCTAGAAATATCCTTTCCTCCTTTTGTTAGCCAGGCTAGCTGTTAAAAGCCTAGTTCAGATGTCAACGTGATACAGCTTGCTTCAAAACGTTCAGGGATAAGTAATTGCCTCATCATCATATTTCCAAAGGATGTTATGTTTATGTCCAAAAGCATTTTTGTTCTACTTTAGAAATTTAACACTTAAATAGTTGGTAATTATGTTACAGTGCAATGAATTTTATGACTTAACATCATTCAACATTCCTAACGATTATCCTAGAGAAAACCACAACATTACAAAATTTAAACCAAACGGATTCCCGGAATCTGACTCTGGGAATCAAAATGAGGGTTTTAGACGGGAGATGGGGTGGAGGGATAGGTGAGCCCGGTGATGGGTATTAAGAAGGCCACATATTGCATGGAGCACTGGGTGTTATATGCAAACAATGAATCATGGAGCTTAGATGAATAAACAAACAAATAAATAAAATGATATGTTAAATAAATAAATAAACAAACCAAATGGATTAATATTCTATTGATGTATCACAAATTACCATAAATGTAATGGCTTGAAACAGTATCTATTTATTATCTCACAATATTTGTATGTCTGGTTCTCTGTCAGGGTCTCCCCAGGCTGAAGTCCCATGGCCCTCATAGGTGCTTCATGACCTGAATGCGTGTGTTTTCAAGGTGAGCAGGACTGCATATCTCTGCCTTCTTTCTCTAACCTCTAGATTCCCTGTTAGGAAGGAGCTCATTTGATTAGGTCAGGCCCAACGAGGATAACCAGGATATTACTTCTGATTAAACTCAATTGATTAGAAACCTTAATTACATCTATGAACCCCTCTTGCCATATAACCTAACATAATCATGAAAGTGATATATGCCAACATAACCACAGGAGAGAGTAGTGGAGTGGCCTTCCGTAGCAGAGAATTTTCAGTGACATTTAGAATTGTTGTTCAATGGTGATAATACAAAAAATGACTTTCAGATCATTTCAGTTGGTTTTAAAATTTGCAGATAATGCACTCCATACACATACACTGTTCTGACAATTTTCCCCATGGTGCATTACTGTTTGGGTATCAAAAGTTTGTTTAATGAGATATTTGATACAGCTCAGGATTTTTTTTTTCCTGGAAGAATATGAAAAATGCCAACTGGCTTATTTTATTTTAGCTGGATATGAAAAAAATATAGAGAATGTACAGCTACAGAAAAGACTGTTAATTTTTTTTTATCAGAATTTAAAGGAAATATAAAAAACAAGGACTTGCTTATTTAAAATACAGAATTGTTTCTCACACCTAGTCTTTCCAGACAGCACAACTTTCTCAAAGTAAGAGATGGCATCTGGACAAAGATCGAATCAGGGCACTTTTTGTAAAATGCGGCCTCAGGATAAATTTCAGATTGAGAGAGCATCTGTAAAACCCTTTGTTAAAGCTTCAGAAAGATTTAAAGCAGTTCCTTATAGACCTTCTCCACTAGGAAAAACAATGACTTCTAAGAATAATAAGGGCATGCCTTCTATACCCTCTTAGCTAGATAAAATGTTTTCCAAAAACCTTAAGGGTATGCTCCTTAGATTTTCTTGCCTAGAAAAAAAGGTCTGCTATGAATCTAAGGGACTTGCCTTTTAGATACTCTTTACTAGACAAGGATTCTTTACAGCTGTGAGCTAGAGAAGGGATCCTGGCAGGGAAAAAAAAAGAAAAAATGTGGGTGTGGGCCCACAATAGGCAATGGACCAGACTTACAACTTGATATGTAAATATGAACAAATTTTTAAAATAATTGTATCAACCTGTACCGAAAGAGACAGCTACAATGAAAAAGTATCTCAGGCATCAAACTTCTATGAGCAGGAAGCGGGCTATAAAATTTACTCAGCTGAGAGCTTGGCCATTTCTTATGGAAAAGAAGGAATGACTCAGTTTGCCCAGGAGGGAGGATAGAGCCAAAACCAGAAGTCAACAACCCCAGGAGGCAAAATTGGACCTTAATCAGCATATGTTTCCTGCAACCAAAGAGGGATGAATTATCACCTGAGCCCAGCTGGATTTCACATTGCTGTAGAACAATGACTTTTATGTGCTTCTATTTCCTGTTTTAGATGGATATGTCTATAGTATTAATCATGTCCTCCAGTCTATGCTGAATGTGTGGGAGACAGGTAAATTGTCTCTTTGATGTACAGATTTTCAAATTAAGAAGCACATTATTTGAGGAGTCTCATTCACACCTGGACCTGATTTAGATAATGAAATGCTAGGCTTTAAACCTGACTTCACTAATATAATGAGATAAAACTTCGGGAGTCTTGGGAGGAACTGAGTATATTTTGCACTTGGGAGGGAAAGGAGTCATTAGAATCCAGAGAGAAGGCTGTGAAAGTTAGTCTGCAAAGACCACCCTCCTCTGCCCCCTGCAGTGAACCACACCTCCCAGTATTCACTCCCCAAATTGTGGGGTCCCACCCACATTGGATCTCAACTGAGGCTGTACATTCAGCAGATTGTAGAAGAATTATACTCCATGACCTTCCAAAAATCCTTACAGCTTCTGCATAGATTGCTTAGAATGTTTACCACTGGGATGTTCCAGATACCATGCTGTATGAAGTGCAAGCCACATGGAAAGGCCAAGCATAGACTTCCTGTAAATATTTCCAGCTGAGTTTCCAGGCCACAGCAAACACCATCTGACAGCCATGTGAAGGAACAATCAATCAAGCTCAACAGTTGTAGCCCCTGTCAAGAACTGCCTACCATGACATGAAAGACTCAAAGCAAGAACCATCTACCTGGAATGAGTCAATCCACAGAATCTTTAGAGGTAATAGTAGTGTTTTTTAAACCAGGGGAAAAAAAATTTTTTTTTTCTCTGTAAAGGGCCATATTTTAGTCTTTGCAAGCTACATACAGTCTCTGTTACATATTCTTCGTTGTTGTTTTTTTTAATTATTTTAAAATGTAAAGGTGATTCTTAGCTCATAGGTCATAGGAAAACAGGCTACAGATCAGATTTGGCCCATCGGCTAGTAATCTGTAACCCTGCTTTGATCTACTAACATAGAGTGTTTTGTCACACAGCAATACATAAATGGTTATGAAATGGTGTGCATGAGAATCAGCACATGTGTTTTACCATAGAGACAGCTTCAGGGAAGTAGGTGTGCCTTCAATATCTACATAACCCCATGTTTATAGCAGAGTGAGTATGCCATAAATATGTTACCTATAATTCTCTTTATTAAATGTGACTCACTTATATTTCAAAATCCCCTTAAAATATTTTCTAAAATATTATGTATTCATAAAAAATAAATCCTAATGTAATGCATATGCAATATTTTGAAAATAAACTGACAAAAATATCCTGCTAGTGGTAATTATTATCTTTATGTTGATTTAGAACGTACCATAGGGCCAAAAAAAAAAAAAGCAGACTACTGATCATGCTACCATGTGGATGAACTTCAAAAATACTATACTAAAGAATCCAAATGCATAGGATTACGTATTTTATGGTTCCATCTTTATGAAGTTTTCAAAAAGGAAAATCTAGAAATAGAAAGCAGGTTAGTGTTTACCAAGGTGGGGAATAGGAGCAGAGTTAACTGAAAATTGGCATGAGAAAATTTTAGGGTACAGAGAATGTTCTAAAACTAGAATATATTGATGGTTGTATAACCCTATAAAGTCCCTTAAAATCATACCACTAAAATGCATGAGGTTTATGGTATGTAAATTAAGTTATGCATCCATAATATATAACAAACATCCATATTTTCACTGTGGCAATATGGAAAAAAGGCTAACTCCTTTGTGCCAATTTGAAAGGAAAAAAAGCTTTAAAGATGTATTTTAATACCAAGATATGTTCTGTGAAACACTGTCAAAAATAGATTTAATGTTCTTTACTGTACCATTTTGCAGTTCACAAATTATTTCCTTTGAATCAATACAATCTGCATATTAACAAACATCACCACCATATCATCATTCCTAGAGATAAGGCAATATGGCAGGGTAAAGACTTTTTATTTCTAGTTACCTCCCCCTGCATAATATTAAGATTTCAGAGAAGTAACAGAAACTTTTGATGAGCCTTAGAAACTCCAGTGGGAAATACAATTCCCAGTTATCTCTTGCCAGTCATTACTCCCAACCATTCTTCAAAATAATAGTATGGATTATATAACTAATGGAAGTTTTAAAAAAATTGTTATCTTCATCCCTGAAGACAGAGTAAAGGCCCTAAAGCTGCATATCACTTCTTTGTAGTTATAAACTCTAAATATACAGAAAATATAAGAACATCAAGTGACAAATAAAACAAATGTTAAAGTAAAATCAATAATTGCATTAATATTTTAGTGATTCCTTCACATAAAAAATATATACATAAGTAATGGCTTAGGTTATAATCTGACTTACAATTAAACTTTTTTGTATCACTGGGCCTTATACCATTACAGAAAGGTATAGAACCAACGTACATACATATATATACACAAAATGTCCCATCAATTTGCAAGGCTTCAAGTAGCCCCCAAGTGCAATAAGACAGAATAAGAACCACTGACAAAATGTGAATTGATGCTTGATTATTTTAAAAAGGTCAACCCTGTGCATCAGGAGTGGCACATAATACTAAGCAAGACATGAATATTAAAAGCAGAGTTTTGCTTTTCTTTTGAACATTTTGGGCAGGAAAAAAATATCCTTTGATTTATTAAATGCGCTTAACCTCAGTAAGAACTTATACAGAATTATAGTGTCAGTGCTTGACAGAGTCTCTGATATAATCTAAGTGTTTTCACTTGAGTTGTTCAGACTTTTTTTTTAATTAATAATCCTTCACCCATGATACCATGAGCTTGTTGAGAGCTGGATGTACATCCTAGATCCTAGAAAGCAAAAGGACTTGGCATTAATTAAATAAGAACAAACCCTAAGGACTGAACAGACTGTGAATTACAGATCATAGAAAATTCAAATGGAGAATGATGACACAAGAAGGATTAAAGAAAAGTGAAAGTTAATAGCAGGATTTAAAGGGATTTGGAGGATGTTTGCTCCCAGTCAAGTTGGAGGGACAGAAATTAAATTTCTACTCCTACCTTAGACAACTAGAAAACTGGACTAAATAAATAAAACAACAATTTTCAAGCATTAGGCAATAGGCAGTTAAGGACTACTCTCTATGAGAAGGAAAAATCAATAATAAAATGAGCCCTAAAATTATACCAGTTTATTGCTCAAAGACTCAACAAAGGGAAGAGGAACCCTCATAAAGCCTGGTGGTCTCACTGAGCTGAGGGGACAAAGATCAGATTTTTTTTTTTTTCAAAGATCAGATTTTGAGAGGATGAACTACTTAGAAAATATGGTGCAGAACACCAAAGAATAGGGAACCATGCAGAGGCAGCTCTGGAGATGTTCAGAGACTTCCTTTAAGTCTTTGGCTTAGTGCAGATCTGTACATCTCTAGGTAGAAACTACCTCAACTGGGAAACAACAACCAAAATCAGGAGTCATAAAAATTCCCAAAGCCCACACAAAGCTAGGAGTAGAGTTTGTGTTTTTAGCCAGAAGGGTGAACTTTCATATGACATGAAACATCAACTTAAGTTCACCGAAGGCTATTTCTTTGTAATGGGGTTTAATTACACCAAGCGCCAACAAAAAATTCTTCACAGCAAACTACCACAGATCCAAAAACTTAAGTGTATACCACCAGAGAAGTATCCAACATTACTTAAAGAAACATAACAAAATCCCTAATACTCAACATAATAATCACAATGCCTTGGACCATGAGCATTTATTTTGAAACTTGCCAGGAAGCAGAAAATATGATCCATAACCACGGGATATATCAAACAACAGAAACAGAGGCATAAATGACTGAGGTAATGGTATAAGCAGGCAAGGATATTAAAAAAACTAACAACTACTTTCCACGTGTTTAAAAATATAATATAGAAATGACCATGATAAGGAAAAAACTAGACACTATTTTAAAAGACCCAAATGTAAAATATAGAGATAAAATCAATACCTGATAGAAAATCCAGTGATAGATTTAACAGAAGATTAAAACTGCAGAAGAAAAAAAATCTGTAAACTAGAAGAAATAGAAATAGTAATTATATAAAATGAAGCATGAAAAGAAAAAAAGACTGAAAAAAAAAAAAAAAACCACAGAGGCTGAGTAGATAATGTTAAACATTTAATGTCTGTATACAGTTGAGTCCTGTGGGAATGGGAGGCAAAAACACATTGAAATAAAGGCCCAAAACTTCCAAATTCATAAAAACCATAAGCCCACACATTCTAAAGAATATACATGCAATGAAACACATGAAAACCAACCATAATCAAATTGCTAAAAAGCAAAGGAAAAAAAAATTCAAAGCAGACAGGAAAAAAATATTACATAGAACAAAAATAAGAATCACAAATTTCTCATTAGAAGCAATGCAAACTAAAAGACAATGGATGATACATTTAAAGTGTTAAATTTTTTAAATAAATCTGTTTATCTAGACTTTTATATTCAGAGAAAAAAATCTTTCAAAAATGAATATGAAATTTTAAAAAATAGTTAAAAAATTAAAAAGTTAGAAATATTTGTTTCCAGAAAACCTGCACTGAAATAAATGTTAAAAGAAGTTTTTAAGGCAGAAGAAAATATTAGATGAAACCTTGCATTTACCCAAGGCAATGAAAAGCACAGGATATTGTAAATAAGTTAATAATATAAATGTTTTCTCATTTTAAAGTTATTTAAAAGATAATGTACAGCTTGAAGCAAAAATAATAACAGTGAACCTGTAGCTTGTAATTTATGTAAAAGGAAAATGTATAGGGGCACCCGGGTGGCTCAGACAGTTAAGTGTCTGCCTTTGACTCAGGTCATGATCTCAGGGTCCTGGGATCCAGCCATGCATAGTGCTCTCCGCTCAGTGATGACTCTGCTTCTCCCTTTCCCTCTCTGACCTCTCTCACTTTCGCTCTCTCTCAAAATAAATAAAATCTTAAAAAAAGAAAGAAAGAAAGAAAAATGTATAGTAGCAAAAGTGTAAATACGAGGAGGAAAATAGGATACTGTTGTAACTTTCTTACAATATACAAAGACATATTATATTATCTCAAAGTAGACTACAGTAAGTTAAAAATTAATAATAAAAACTCTAGAACTCCCCCCAAAAAAGAGTTGTTCAATAATGGAGAAAAAAATAACATTAAATAATATTGATCAAAAAGAAGGCAGGACCCAATCGCATCAATAATTATGTTAAGTGTAAATGAACTAAACATCCCCAAAACTGACAGTGATTGTCAGATGATAAAAAGCAAAACCCAACTAAATGCAACATACAAATAACTTGCACTAATTATGAAGACAAAGAGAAAAAAATTAAAATAATAGAAAAAGATGTACTATAATACAACTAAATAAAAGCAAGCTGGAATGACTATTTTACTGTCAGATATAATAGATCTGGGAGCAAAGAATATTACCAAGGATAATGAGGGAAATTAGTTAATAATCACAAAGTCAATGCATCTAGAAGACATGAGAATATTAAATGTGTATGTAGCCAATATGAGAATTTCAAAATAGATGAAGCAAAAGTGGATAGACCTCAATGGAGAAAAATTTAGAATTACAGTTAAAGATTTCAACACTACTCTCTAGTTGACAGAAGCAGACATATCAGTAAGGATCTGGAATAACTAAATAGCACTATTAATCAACTTATTCTGACACAGAAAACACCAATGAAGCACATTAACCAAGCAGAACCAATAAACTTTCTTTTCAAGTGCACGTGAACATTCATCAAGATCAGCCACATTTTGAGTCATAACACAAGGCTATATAATATAAGAGGATTAAAGTCATATAAACTATAAAAACACACACAAAAATAAGTATAAAAGTGCATTTTTGGAAGGTAGCTAAAGTGATCTTTAGAGTGAAACTTGTAACATTCAATGCTTATAGTAAAAAAAGAAAAGTTTGTAAATCAACAATCTAAGTGTCCACCTTAAGAAAATAATAACTGAAAAGCAAATTAAACCCAAGAAGAAAGGAGAAAACAATAAGGATAAGCCTAAAAATCAATGAATTAGAAAGATGGGATATCAGCATAGACCTTACTGACATTAAAAAAATAACAAAGGAATATTATATACAACCTAATGCCAATAATTTAACAACTTAAGTAAAATGGAAAATAGCCCCAAATATGAAACTTATCAAAGAAAGTAGATCCATGGTCCTCTTCCTTATAAACTACAGTAACAGAGATGTAGAATTCTGTCTTCAGAAACCCCTGTACCTGAAGCTTTGCCTTCTGGTTGTGAGTCAGAGCTGTTTATTTCAAAGTGACATAGAAGCCCCTGACGAAAGTCCAGTACTTCTTTCATATTGATATAATTTCTAACAGCCTAAGATTTTGGAGAACTACATTTCTCAGTGACTAAAAAAGCAATAGTCATTCCAAGAAGGAAGTAGTTATGAGACTTAAGAGCATGTTCTTGGGAGAAATATTATTTTCCTATTAACTTTGCAATGGGCCTTTTCTATGTGTATTACACCAGTCTTATCAACAGTAAAGCAAAATTTTCCTTTCTCAGGTCCCCCTTTTGTCCAACAGCACACAAATTCAGCTGTTCAGTCACGGCATAGATACAATGATTAAAATCCTGCATTCATGAGAAAACTTTAAACCCACAATCAAGGAATTTTCCTAATGCATGGCCTGCATTCCTCTTACCTAATCAAGAATGATGGAACCCAGAAACCAGATCCCATGCCTAAAGGCCCTTTTAAACATCTTCAAATGGATTTAATTATCCTCTACTAATAGAATAGAAATATATTTGATGATTATGTCTATTTTCAGATTTGATCAAAGCTTGGTGTATGCATGTGCAAGACACACACACACACACACACACACACACACACACACATAATTCACTTTGGGTTCCAGGTCTGAGATATCCCTCATTGTCTATCTAGTGATGGATAAACTTATTCCCTTAAAATTTTTATTAGGAGATTTATAAAATGCTACTCATTACTCAGAATCTCTAGTGTCCATATTAATCTGACTTCAGGTGATAAAAAGGACAACTAAAACTTTCAAACTCAAGTTAGCTGAGCTTATATACAAAAGGTCCATTTTCCTTACCAGTGAGATTGAATTTTCACTTATTTACTGACATTTGCATTTCATCCTTTGTGAATAGCTTATTTGTGACCTTTGCCAATTTTGCTAATGGTGAACTGACTTCCAGAGATTAACACATAAATATTACACCTTTCTTCAAAGACATTTCAACAAATTCAACTATTTCTGCCAATATATAGTAAAAATCTCAAACTGCAAAAGAAATTGTTCAAAATGGATACAACAACATTTCAGACATCAAAATGAATTCAATTGTAAGCATTGGGATGTTTCTGCCCAATTATTTCCAACCAGAGGTATCAAAAAATCATCAATAAACAATTATAAAATATATTGTTGGATTTCATTTTCCTCTCAAATATGTTGAAACACAACACAGTTATTCCTAGAAGCATAGAAAAGAAACATATTCTCATCTATGCCTTTCTTCTCCCTAATCATTCATAGCATTGAGTGCAATTAATATGAGTTACTTAAATTTTTATTTTTCACTTCACCTCAAAATCTAGATCTGCCCTTTATCCTTTTCCCTCCAGGCTTTAGGAGAAGTGGATGTCCTCTCTCAGACCACTCTGCCATCCCCATCCCAACACATCCTCTGTCTAGACATGTATTCCTCCTTTTGGATTTGCTCGTAAGTTCTTTCTTCTTGGTGTTCAATACTCCCTTTTTATTCGGTCCTTGGGTCTTATCTCCCAATATTCTCACATTCCATTACCCCCAAAATACTGACACCCCCACACACAAATTCCTATCCAATCACTTTCATTTTCCTCAACACAAAACTCACTGTAACAGAACACTGCATTTATATTTGCAGCTTCTATTTTTTTCTTTTCTTTTCTACCCATGAGGTTGAGTTCTGATCCTACTTATCTAAAAGTATTATCTCATCTCTACAGCATGAAATATTTCCCACACTACCCACCCTTCCTATTTTTCTTCTCTTCTCCAAAACATGGTTGTCTTTCTTCAAAGCTGGTTACAATTTTGAAAACCCTTGTCTGGGCTCCTTCTGTTCTGCTCATTCTTTTTTTTTTTTTTTTTAAGATTTTATTTACTTATTTGACAGACAGAGATCACAAGCAGGCAGAGAAGCAGGCAGAGAGAGGAGGAAGCAGGCTCCCTGCTGAGAAGAGCGCGGAAGTGGGGCTTGATCCCAGGACCTGAGTCAAAGGCAGAGGCTTTAACCCACTGAGCCACCCAGGCGACCCTGTTCTGCTCATTCTTGACTAATTCTTAATGATCAGATCTCCCTACTCTTTTACCACTTTATTTCTTATAAAAACACCAAGTTCTATTACTTAAATGCAAGCCCTATATGAGAGTTCCCTCGTTTTTTATTTTTAGCGCTATCTTTCCCCTGAGTTCTTAGCTTCTAGTTATATAGAAGCCTACCCAGTCCATGACTGTCAGAGCTATATTTCTTCTGCATATAGAACAGAACTCAGACTCTCTGCCGAGTATTCGAAATTATTTTCAGTAGAGGTATCTACGTGCTTCATTAATATGATCTCTCATGCTTCTCTATACAGTTATTCCCACAAGACACCTAGTGATCTTCTAGCTTTTTTGGCTTTGTTCAAGGCTTTTTAAAGTTTTCCATAACACCTCTCTGAAAGACCAGAACAAGATGAACTTTTATTGCTCTAAATTTCTGGAAATGTTCTTCTGCATAGTACAAACACAATAGATTTTTAAGGAAGTTGAATATTAATCCTGAAAATTTTGCTAAATGATCTTTCATGTCATGGATGGCCTTGAAAGTTATAATTAAGTAATCATCTGGAGCAATGAAAGAAGTCTAAAATTTAATCATTATTATAAAATCTATAATATCAGTGTGATTCTAGAAATAAGAAAATCAAGATTACAACAAATTCAAATGTCCACACAGTTAGCCAGAAAATGCATTTACATATTTTAAGAGTCAAAGAAGCAAAAGATCAAAGCACGAGAGCGATTTATGAAACTATGGGTAAAGAAAAAATTACATGATTAATTTGCAACTTGAATGCAAATATGTAACCACTCCCAAGTGGCAGTTATAGAACAACTTTGATAAGAATTCAGTCTTCCTTAAATCTCTGTATTATCTCCAGAAAATTGAGAGGCTACCCTAAAATATATGGGAGGTATCCCTCAAATTGATTGAAATAACATATATTTGTATAGCAGTTAAGCATCCAAAGGAAGATTTATAATTAAGCATAAAAATTTTTATAAGATCAAAGCAATGATATTCATACTTTAATTTTAAATTTATATTTAATTTTAGTATTCATACATGAATATTTGTTTTTATATATTTAAAATATTTAAGAGAATATTGATTAGAATAAAGCTTCAATATAACCCATTTAAAATATATAATTAAATTATTACTTTAAACTTGATTTTAAGTTAAAATTAAACAACCTTAACTATTAGACTATTAAGTGAATTTTACCATAAGTTTCATGTATTAGACTTTTAAGATTTAGTGCTTTAGGAGAGATTGTCAATCAGAAAATTAAAATATTTAAGAGAAATTCCAGATACTATATTTACACATGATAAATTATTTGAAGTTCTAAAGAACTTAATATTAAGTTTTGGGATGGGACCAAATATTATTCAGCTACCTTTGGCAATGATTACTAAAATATGCTGCATCTTAGAAATAGAACAAACATTTTGTCTAAGCTTTAAGCTTAAGGGTTAGTTTTGTTTAGAACTTCAAAAAATTTAAGATTTCTTAAACTGAAATTAATTTCTACTTAGTAATTTTTACATGCAAAATGAATTTCAAAGACACACACATAGCCTCAAATTAATACTTCATTAATGATATGGAAACACAGGCCACTAAATATGAAAAGATTTACTTGAGGTCACTAAAGTGTCAGAGTCATAAGCAGAACTTAGACCTCATGTTAATACACAATAAAGTGACAAATTTCCAAAAAGTCTAAGTAATATGCAGAACAATTTTAATGAGCTACATCATTAATCAGAATAATATCTCTGAGAGGTTATAGAATGAGGAATTGAAATTATATGATTTCACAAACCTAACTCTCTACACAAACACTTCCTAAGTTTCCATGTATTACAACTTTTCTTGGCTTGTTTAAAATAGAGTAACCTATCCTTGAGGAAAAGCAATTACAAGAACGTTTTTTCATTCAAATTGTTAGAAGAGATCAAAGAGTTTTTGAATCTGCAGTTTGAAGATTCCTCAGTCTCTGTTTCTTGGTAAAATTTAACAGAAAGTCAAGGAGGTAGACTATTAGGAATTAAAAAACTCATTGATATTAATAGAATGGAGAGCTAAAATCCTTTTCACCTATATCAGTGCACATGGGGCCAAAGTACTACCTCTGAATGAATAATAACAAAAGGATGTTCTGGCTAGAGTACTAGATATATTTTTGGGTTTTTGTCTTTGTATCAAGTATACAAACCTCAAGTCTTTTAGAAATGAGGTAGTATCAATGAATACATAAAATAAATGAATTTGGCCAAGCATATGCAATGGGCATGAGCACTATAAGCAGACTTAAAAAGCTCATAAACATGCGGCTCAAAAAATATTTGTATACATTTTTCTCTAACATCATGTCGTGTGAGTCTCAACATCTGATTACAGAATGGTTGCAATTACTCTTCCAGCTAGCACTGTCAAAACATTTGTCATGTCCTTTCATAGAACAGTATAAACCAGAGATACTGACTACTTTAATAAACCCTATTTTATGTCATTTTAATTGATCCGACCAAATACTAATGGGAATGGTTCTTGACATTTTTCTGTTCCTGCTTGTTAAAACAGAGCAGTCCCAGCGCTACCCAGAGGAAACTCTACATTGAAAAACCGAGGTACATGATCTGCAAAAGCATTAGAGCATACTATAATTCTAAACAGAAATGGTAGGTTATTTCAAACCATCATATATATTGTATTGCATATATAAATAACCAGCTGTCTCTGTGATTCTGAGCAAGAATCACATTTTCTATTTCTTTTTTAGAAATTTATTTTGTTGTCAGTATAGAAACCATCCAGATCTGACAATTTATCTATTAGGTAGTTGTGCTCTCTCAATTTTTATCCAATTTATGTCTAGTGGCTTAGAAATTAAACAGTTGTAAGGTATGGAGTTATTTGAAACTGTACTTCTAGAGTATCTGTATTTTAACAGATGATCTTCTTTTAAATGCCATTTTTTACAAAGGATATACTATAATTTATGTTTTATTAATAGTGGATTTCTTTAAATTTTTTTTGTGTAATTATTTTTTAAACTGACTTAATATTGCTCAGATATTGACAACAGGGCCAGGTATTGAGTATAAGTACATTTTTGGTTTATTCAAATATGAGAAACATGAACTAATAAATTAAAACCTGACTCTGATTAATTCTCCTCAATGAAAGTACATGACTAGAACTAAACCACCAAATGTGTACAATATTAAGCCTCAAATAATTCTCCCCCAAATCTCTCTACCAACTTTTTAATTAGGTAGAAGGGCATGGACATATTTATGTATAGATTCTTCATGTCCTTAGATATCCCACATCATTGCATATAATAGATCCTCATACAGAGGTTTGAGATTTCAAACAAATCATTATTACTGCACCACTACCCCGTACCCACCCATGATTTAAAAACTGATGTACTGGGGTGCCTGTGTGGCTCAGTCTTTAAATGTCTGCCTTAGGCTCATGTCATGATCCCAGGGTCCTGGGACCCAGCCCTCCAACTGGCTCCCTGCTCAGTGGGAAGGCTACTTCTCCCTCTCTCTCTCCCTGCTTGTGCTCCCTCTCTGGCAGTCTCTCTCTCTCTCTCTCTCGCTCTCTCTGCCAAATAAATAAATAAATAAAATCTTAAAAAAAAAAAAAAAGATATACTGACTTCTTTCCTTGAAAGTTCAAAAATACAATTTAGGAATGTTTATAATATATTCTATCTTCTATTTTCTCAGTTCTGGATATTATTGCTAAAATGTACCCCATTTTCTGTGTTTTGTTCAAGAGTAACTCAATATTACTGTAAATTAGAACTATTAAAAACATTACAATAAAGACTTGGGTTTTAAAAGGGAATTTTTTTTTCAAAACCAGAGGCATCACTTGAATAAATTATTTAATATATACTGAAACAGCATATTGCTTCTTCACAACAAATGGTTTGCACGACAGAAGCATTTCACCTGAAGGGAAGCAAAAATGTCTGCAAGTACTTAAAGAGTAATTTCAAGGGGACTCTGTTGCCATTTCCTAGACAGATAAAGCTCAGAGTTAAAAGAAACAGTCTAACCTATAACATAGAGTTTTTAAGCTAGATGCAAAGATAAAAGATATACACCTGATATAAAGGAGACTAAATGATAAATTGTTACTGAAAAAAACAATAACATTTCCATTCTAGAGCTCTTAAAGGGAAAACAGCCACCTGTTTTGGAAATTGAAGGTAAAATTCTCTTTTTCTGCATAAAGATGAATTGGATGACAGTTTGTCAGGGTGGTTGGTCTTCTGCACCAAAGAAATGGGGTACAGAAAAAAAATTACAGGACTCAACAAAACTTATAAGGAATGCTGAGCTGGCAGTACCTGAGCACCCTGTCCCAGATCACAGGAGACTATGTACAGATCGGAGAACACTGACTCGGTCTTAGTCTGGAAGATCAAGTTCACCACAAAGTGGATTGGCCTTTTCTTCAAGAAAAAGGATATTAGTAACCAACCCCCCTCTTTTTCCCTCCTGCCTTAGTCCCTGAAAGAGCTCTGTGGTCTTGGGACTTTTAGGAAATGTGACGTGCAGTCAAGAAACTAAGAATAAAAGGGAAGGCTACCTCACCCTTAGCAAGCACACCCTTGTGCTCCTGTCTGCACACGGTGGCCAGCAGCAGAGGGCCCCTCACTGCAGGTCAGGGGACATGGTGGCCTAAGGGCCTTCTGAGTGATCTTATTTAGTGTGAATCCTGGGTAGAATTTATTTTAATTTAGTTTAACTTAATTTAATTTGAAGCAAAAAAAAAAAGAAAGAATGTTAATTACTCTGTGGGGATATATGGGAATGGTGTGAGACACAGAACATTTTTATTTCAGTTTAAGTTGATAGCATCAAAGAGGAGAGACCTCAGATATTATACATGACCAAATGCAATGAAAATGGCTTTCACCTACACACATTCCTTATTATATGTGTGACAATTTTTTTTTTACTTCAATAATTTAGATGACCTCTACTTGGTTACTCATTCATAGTTGTTCACAGCAACTATGTAACCTTCTCAGAAAACGAACGAGTATCTAGATGGTTGTGTGAGTTTAAAAAAATCTTGCCAAGTTGCCGCAGGGAGGAGGGAAGGGAGAGGGTGGTGGGGTTATGGACATTGGGGAAGGTATGTGCTATGGTGAGTGCTGTGAAGTGTGTAAACCTGGCAATTCACAGACCTGTACCCTTGGGGCTAATAATACATTATATGTTAATAAAAAAATTCAAAAATTTAAAAAAATGTCTTGCCAATAAGATGGCAAGTCCATCGTGTATTTAGGTTTTCATTTCAGATGAAATTGTTCTTTGTATCATTTCCCTGAAAGTCATAATAATTTGAAAGGCAGACATTTCCCTGTGACTATAATATCTCATAGACATGCTTGGGGCTAATCTACTTGTGCAAGGAATGCTTATGCTCAGTGAATGCCAAGTGCTGTCATTCACTTTGGGGGACATCCACCAGGACTTTCTTTGACAAAATGAGAGATAGATTACTCTAGCATCTTTCAGGTGAGTGGACACCCTTCTATCTGTCTACTAGAATTCTGTTTGCTTGTCTATTTGGCAATTTAGATATGCATCTAGAATATATTTGGCATTGGCTAGGAGTCAAATCTAACCTGTTAGTGACTGCACAGTATGAAAGACAGAAAATATCTGGTAAAATGATCAATTTAAAACATTTGAAAAATTATACTATTTCTAAGATATCTATCGGGCTTAAGCATTCCTGACAGTAATCACAATTCAAATAACTTGCACTGGAAATCTTTTTAATTACCCAGAAAAAAGTTAAAACATTACAAATATCAATCTAAAGATGCTTTTCATGCAGAGCTGCAAGAATTTTTAGGTCTCTTCTCTCCTCCTGACATCATAAAGTTGCCAATTTAACAGTTGGTAACTTTTGAATGTAATGTTGAATCAATTTGTGTCTGCCTGCAATCAGAGTGTACCACAGGGTAGCCTGATAAAAAAGTCCTTTGGTGGCTTATATTCTTTCCTTTCTAACTCTTATTATGTCGTTTGCTACTAATAGTCTTGGTTTCTTCATCTATTTTTTCCTGAATTATGCTTGTATCTCATTAAGAAGCAGCTGGGAGCCTATGACTAACAAAATGGACTATTACACCAGCAGAACAAAGCCATGTCTCTCAAAAATATTCATTTTAACTCTAGAATATAGCTAAATGCTACAGACATTCAGACCTTACATAAGGTTTAATATAGACTGAAGAGGCTTCATCTTTTACATCTGTTTTCTTTAATGAAGTGTATCACTGATATCAAACTGAAAACCAACTGTAAATTCTACTTACAGCTTTTTTAGCTTCTCAACAAATACTTCCTTTCCAAGAAGCACAGACTTAACTCTAAGCCAAGAGAAACAACAAGCAAAAGCACACTTGTAAAATGAAGAGGATTAGGAACAATATCTGAGGAAATGAAAATATATTCACTAGAGATGTTCAGCAGGAGAGACTGATGTTAAGTTGTTGATGATAACAACACCCTAAGCTCTTCCCATTCTATGTACAGCTAATTAGACCAAAGGAGTATGATAGGCCATAAACACCGAGAAGAGCTAAAGCCCTCTTTTCTTTTTTTAAGAAATATCACAAAGTCAGTCAAAGGATGGGGAGAATAGAGAGAAAAGATCATCATTGTTTCAATCGAGAAGTTATGAGGAGAAAAAAATACCTGCTCTGAAAACAATATTAACTCCATATAAAATAACTGTATTTCTCAGGCATGTGGATTACACAGCCTGCTACTATGGTTTCTTTTCTTCTTTTCAGTTGCTCTGTTTTATTCATGTGACCATGCCTTGTCTTGACAACTAGTCTGTAAGTTTGTTGAGGGATGGCAGAACAAATTATAGATTTGAGCTTACTTTTATTTGTCCCGATATGCAGTAAAGAAGATGCTTAAGTGGGGCGCCTGGGTGGCTCAGTGGGTTAAAGCCTCTGCCTTTGGCTTGGGTCATGATCCCAGGGTCTTGGGATAGAGCCCTGCATTGGGCTCTCTGCTCAGCAGGGAGCCTGCTTCCTCCTCTCTCTGCCTACTTGTGGTCTCTGTCTGTCAAATAAATAATAAAATCTTTTAAGAAGATGCTTAAGTAATAATTTTGAATTAAAAAAATACTCCACATATTACATAGTAAATCTTTTTAAAATTTTAAATTTAAAAATTTTTAAATTGACAGTTTTGTGTATAGGCCAAGTAACAACTTCCAGATAAGCCAGCTTCTACGATTCCCTGAACAAGAGGGATTAGATAAGATTAACTTCTACTACACAGTTCTGGTCTATACGTTTGTTTTTGTTTTTGTTTTGTTATTTTCTACTAAAGTTCCAATTAGTTAACATACAGTGTAATACTCATTTTAAGTGTAGAATTTAGTGGTTCAACACTTATATATAACACCCAGTGCTCATCACAAGTGCCCTCCTTAATGCCCATCACCCATTTAACCCCCCTACCCACCTCCCCTCTGGTAACCATCAGTTTGTTCTCTATAGTTAAGAGTCTGTTTCTTGGTTTCTGTTCTATATTTCCATAACTAGATTTTTAAAAATAGACTACTGTCAAAAATCATATTTAAAAATTATTTCCAATTATTTGCTGCAAAAGCAAAGAGCTCTGAGGAAAGCCAGTATTTATAACTGCTATAAATTTGCTCAGGAAAGAATGGCATGTCTTTTCCCATCACTGCCAGGACAACCCTTGTATACCTTTATAGCCTCATGTTCTAAACAAAGCACAGAGATGCTCCAACAAGCGGCTGGGTTGTAAGAGCACCAGCGTCTTTCATAAGAGGTGCTATTTCTAGATCGCCAACCTATTACCATAAATAGTAGCCTACCTGGCATAATTGAGGCTTCTAAATAATAAATTATTTTATATATTGCTTGCTTTGTGGAAATCCTGCTGAATATTTATAATCTTCCTGACCTAAAAATATCATAATTTATACATCAGATGGTAGCATTCACATAGTTAGCCTCCTTCCTCTCACTCTCTTCTATCAGATTAAAAATAAAAAATATAAGGGAGGAGAAACCCAAAGTCAGGCATCTCAATACTAATCCTCAGCAAGATCATTTAAAACCAATGGTTTTTTTTAAATTTTTGCTCTCTTTTCTACCCTTTCCTGCCTAAATTCCTCTAAAATATCACATCATATTTTTCTATATTTCCCGTCATCAACATATACATGTTCTATCAGCATTGACTTCTGTAGTTCTGTGCTTTAGGCAGTAGGCAGTATCATAACCCCAGCGACACACACAATAATGCAAAGTGTTAATCATGGGGGCAGAACCCAGGGCATTGCAAATTTGGCATTTCCAAAAAGGTCCAGATGCAGCATGTAGACATTCTCTGTTCACTTATTAGCATTCCATCATCATATGATGCTTTCAAATGAACAGCAATGTAGTTTTCCAAAACTCACTTTAGAAAAAAGGCAAATTTTCTCAGACACAGCAATTAAGTGAGACTACATTTGCACATAAACCTAATGCACTAATTGGCATGTTCATTTGGATCTCCAAATAGCATCTACACCTGTTCCTCAGTGTGTGAAACAAATAATTACCTTTGCCTCTAACTCATTTTAATGAATTCTATGAGAAGACAACCCATAAAGTAATTCATTTTCTTTGGCAAGTTCTAGATTATCAAAGCACTGACTTTCATCAAACACATCAGGTGTTTTGATTTCTAAAAGGGTCTTCAATGTAACTAAAATTTCACTGCCTTCCAAACGAGGGAGGAGAAAATGGATAGAGGAGCAACAGGATGAAGAAAATAATATTTTACATAAAGAGAGGACTTCCAAAACTATGTCAAAAGCTTTCTGAGGAAATGGATATGAATTTACTACTTGAATGAGTCTGACCCCATCCATTACCTTCCAATGAATGATAGGTCGTTCAATACCATATGTTTGGTTTTTCTATGTCCCCATATTTGACGCTTTAAGGAGACAAAAAACATAGAAACCCTTCAAAGACTAACCTTCTACTACAACAATTGCTTCTGAAATATATGTGAATGACAGAAAGAAAGTTTAGAAGGCTATCTCTGAAAAATATGTGGCATTTTATAAGGAAACAAGATCATGAGGTATTTAACTTCAGATAAATTCTAAATCATCTCCCCATACATCTATACAACACACTGAGTCAAATAACACAAATTACATTTTAAAATTTGTTTACAGGAGGTATCAAAAATGGCCTATGCGAAGTTACTCTTTATTTTATAGTATCAATGAGATGGTCAAATGAATAATGCAATTACATAAAATCACTGGGGTTGGCATAAATAATAACCTTTTGATACAATGGTGGCTTTATAAATATACTTAGTAGTATTAGAATTTGGCCTTTAATACTTTTAACTCTGCAGTTCAGTTTCTATAATAATAGATGCTTCCAGTGGTACATTTCTTAGTATTTTAATTTCCTTTAGATTTTATGCTGTGTTTTATGCATGTTTTGCTCCTGGTTGTTCTTCTTTTCTTTTCTTTTATTTATTTATTTGACAGACAGAGACTACAAGTAGGCAGAGAGGCAGACAGAGAGAGGAAGTGGGCTCCCTGCTGAGCAGAGAGCCCAATGAGGGGCTCGATCCCTGGACCCTGGGATCATGACCTGAGCCAAAGGCAGATTTAACCCACTGAGCCAACCCAGGTGCCCCTCTTTTCTTTTCTTCTTTCTTGTCTTTTCTTCTTTTCTTTCTTTTTAAAATGAAGTACCTGAGGACTCTCATATGGTAGTAAAATACGAGTAGAACATCATATCATATTACTCTTTGCTGAAGATCTAATAGATTGCAACAGGAATGCAATGTAAAATTGTTGTTAAAAATCCAATGCTTAAAACCACCATCTTAGTTTGAATTCCCGATAGAAAAAAACCTGACACAAGGACTGAGCTGCAGGTGATTTATATGGGAAATAATCTTAGGAAATTAGAGTGGAGGAGTGGAGAAAGTACAACAGAAAATCAAAGGAAATGAAGTATGTCTTACCAAGCTGGTTACCTCTGTGGACAGCTGGGTCTCAATCACCCACAGGCCCTCTGAGGAATCACACAGAAGGTGCCTCAGAGCCATTCCTCTGAAGGAGAGCGGACTGGGGCCTTTATGCACTAGACTACCCTCATCCATTAGGTAAGGGTTATTCCAGGGGTGTTGTAACCCCCACAAACTCACACAAGCTGAGAAAATCCCCTGATTTCAGGGAGAGCTCTGAGACAGAAAAGCATGAGTGTTTGAAGTGCGCTATTAGATGATTACACCCAGCTACGGCTTGAAATTGGAGGTGGCCAAGGGATGCGATGCAAAGCACAAAGGGCATCTGCTACAACCATTAATCCCCCTGTACCTCCTAATATGTGTATTTAAGAGGCACCAGAGAAGAAATAAGGGATAAAGATGTCATGAGTTTTGAAATCAAACCTGTATTTGAAAGCAGTGCCTACTTGATTAGATGACCAGCATTGGGAAAATTCATTGCTCTGCCTGGGGGATGATACTAGCTACCTTCTCGGGCTACAGTCAGGATTAAATGAATTAAGGTATAAGAAACATCTGACATATTGCAAGTGTATGTGAATGTTGGTTACTGTTGGCTTGTGCCATCAATAGTGATAACATCATACTCATTCCATATAATTTTAATCACTGAAGCTACTATGGACATTTTCTGACGTTGGGATGTTTTCTTTGCTCAGCTTGGTCATTTTGTGTGTGTAGATGGAGGTTACTTCTGTGCTAGAAAAAGTACATTCCATCACAGCTTGCTTGTTATCAAACTATAAGGCTTGTTAAGTTTCAGTGTAACTATTAGTTACTCAGAAAAGATTTCCTTAACTCACTAGATTAGGTTAGCCTTCCTTTTTAACATTGAGGTATCTGTTACTAATTATATGTAGTTATGCTAAACTGTAAGCTCTATGATGAAGAGAAATGTCTATCTTGTTTTCCAGGGCTATCAATTAATATATTTTGAATTACACTAATATATCTTAATCACATACTAGGGGAAGTCAATAAAGTTTCTAGCCCTCACTTTTATCTGAATTCAGAGATCATGTGGAATCTTGACTACTAAGAACACATAATATTATACACATTGGCAATACAAACTTTGTATTTTGGCAACGATCTTTGTTGCCAAAAATAGATCTAGGTGTGATTTTTACTTTGATTCTAGAGCACACAGTTGAAAGTAAGCCTGACAAATAACAAATGTTGGAGAAGGAGGGTTTTAGAAGGGAGAGGAATGGGAGGATGGGTGAGTCTGGTGATGGGTATTAAGGAGGAGACAGATTATATGGAGCACTGGGAGTTATACACAAACAATGAATCATGGAACACTACATCAAAAACTAATGATATACTGTGTGGTGACTAACATAACACAATAAAAAATAAATAAATAAAATAAAACCAAAACAAATAAATAAACAAACAAAAAAAGTGGAATCAGACCTATAAATACAGAGAACAAACTTATGGTTGCCAGAGGGAAGGGGGTTGAGGGATCAGCAAAATGGATGAAGGGGAGTGGAGGATATGGACTTCCAGTTATGGAATGAATAAATCATGAGAATAAAAGGTGCAAAATAAGGAATACAGTTAATGATATTGTAACAGTGTTGCATGATAACAGACCATAGCTACACTTGTGACAAACAGCATAACATACAGAGATGTTGAATCACTGTTATACACCTAAAACTAATGTTTGTGTGCCAACTATACTCAAAAAAATTAAGATAAATAAATAAATCTTTAAAAAAAGAGAAAGAAAGAAAGCTGGAGGAGACTCTATTATTCTTCTACAAGCATGTCCCCCTTATCACAGACCCAGTACCCTCCTCTAGAGAGTGAGAAAAAGTAGTCAGGGGCCCAAATATAGGTGAAGAAGGGAATACTGAGTGATAATTTCTGACCTCACTTCTCTGGAATGATCTTTTGTCATATCCCAGATGAACCAGAACATACGGGAAAAACCTCCTGGACTTTGTCCTTTTCTGCTAAGATGATGGAAAGGATACAACCATAGACTGGTTTTCTTAGGGGTCCATTTTCATAAAAGAAAAAAAAATATGTGTGTTGGGCTTGCATATAAACTTCCTGAGGAGTCCCCAAAGCCAGACTTTTTTTTTGCATTAATCTTTACACAGAAACAAAAGAGCAAACTTGAATGTTGTCCTCCCCCTAGGCCCCTCTTCTCCTATCCTTCAAGTCACATTAGGAGCAGCTGGTGGCTCAGTTAGTTAAGAAACTGCCTTCGGCTCAGGTCAAAATCCCAGGGTCCTGGAAATGAGCCCCACTTCTGGTGCCCTGCTTGGTGGGGAGCCTGCTTCTCCCTCTCCCCATCCTCTGCTCATGCGCTCTCTCTCTCTCATGTAAATAAACAAAATATTTAAAAAAAAAAAAACACATTAACTTTTGTTCATGTTGTTCTCTTTAGGTTTTTTCTAGATTTTCTGATTTGGTTTCCCATCCTCACTTGTGCTCATCTCTTTATTCAATTGCTGATATTTGTCAAATATTAAATATGGTTTGATCCCACATTCAGTCCGGAGCCCTTTCCTGAATTGCATCACAGCATCTGACAGTTCTGGGTTTCTTCACACCTGGCCTCATTTGAGCACTCACCTTGCTGATATTGGATTTATCTTTCATGTTCCCTACTAGCTCTTAAAAATGATAACCTCGGCTTAGGTAAAACTTTCACTCTCTGTTTGGTTTTAATCACTCAGTTTCCAATTACTTGGAAATTAATCTATAATTGGTAAAATTCCTGGCATATTCCTTTCAGTATCTACTCCTGTCAAAACCACATCTGACTTCTCTTATGTAGATTTATCAAAAGGGGACTTGAAGTGGAATTACAGTGACTGGGCTGCCAGCATCACTAATCCTCTCCCAATTACATCCATTCAATTATCTTTATTTGCTGCTCATATGGGTTGGATGAGTATTCACTACATAGAATTATAGTCGTATTGAAGGGAAGCATCCTGGTGGGTGTCCAATAAATGCTGTGCTGATTAAACTTTGAGACTATTATTTTGCTCCAGGGATTAGCATGAAGCAAACTATTTTGCATATAATGGGTACTCAATAAATATTTGTGGAGTTAAATCAAGTGTTTTCTATATGTTCAGCTTTAGACAAGTCTGAAGGACAATACATGGTGGCATCATTTGGCATTCGATTTGGAGCCAGCCCTTCTGTAGCCTGTAACCTTTTATGTAGGCTATAATCACACTCTTTCTATTTTGGAATCTGGACAATCACAAGGCTGGATATGACTTTGAAATCAACTAGCTTTTCACACAGCTGCTACTGTCTAGTGCAATATTTCAGATACAAAGAATATTCCAGATACAGAGAATATTTCATGGTGGGGTGGGGGGGAAGCAGCCTCTGCCAAACAATGTAATGAGAATGCAGATAGTCCCAAACAGGATTAGCAGAAAAATATTACATATTTACAAAATATTTGGATCACAGTGGCTGAAAACACCTACAGTGGTTGGCAAAATGACTGCAGTGGTTTCAAACAATTAGAATCCTTAGGGGGAACTATTCTGGTATAAAATAGTTTCTCAGGATAACTCACTTTGAGATAGCATTTAAAGATCCTGTGAACTATCACCTGATATGTCTTCCTAAAGAGAAAGCAATGTTGAATGTACCAATGAAATACATGACTCAGGAATAGGTATGAATGACTGCTAAGCCTTTGTGCCATGAAAATGGTTCTTGCTGATTTCTTGTCACAACATGTGGTGTCAATCCATGAAGAACATTATCTAAAGCCAGGGTCTTTGTCATTGACACCTTTTCCTTAGAACTGTATATCCCATCAAGATTTGCTATTTGTGAGTCACCTCTAAAATATATTTCGAAGTAAAGGTGCCAAAAATTAAAAAAAAATTAAAAATAAAAAGGTTCTGTAAACAAAAACTTTTAGAGAATGCAGGCTTCTGGATCTACTCCTTGGTGAATCAAAACACATATTGAAGGTGGGGGAAATTCTGTAGTAAAGAAATAATTTTAGTTTTATTTCACTTAATAGGTCCTTCTTGTTTCTTTTACATAACCTTATCAATATCCTATGAACAAAATTTTCTTTATACACTTTAAGAGATGCTTCTCTGGAATGCAATCCACAAATGAAGAGGATCTCAAGAATGTTTCAAGTTATTTCCCCCTTTTCATTTACAGGAAAAATACTAAAATGCCTTTTACACCCAAGAGTGCCTTTATTACATGCTTCAGGATTTGTAAACAGCTGGTTTAATTGAGTAATCCATTATGAGTTCTTCTCTGATTGTAACTTCTGTAGCAACTGAAGTGCTGCTTTCTTGCTGAGCATAGAATTCCAAGGATTCTGTGACTTGGGTTTTCCAAAGATTCTGTCCTGTCAAGTCTTTTTTATCTGGAGTTCTCCCTCAAGGAAAGAACAACCGTTACTTCTCTGCCTAAGAATAAAATTTATTACTGGCATTTAGCCAATATATTCACTTAGTTTTAGGATTATTTTAATGAATATTATTCAAATTCTTCCCAGTTACAGCCAATTGACTATACACTCAGAATATAAAAAACATCATAACACAGAGCCTGACCTAAGAGAATTCATATTGTAAAGAGTAAAGAAGAATGCTAAACAACTAAGTACAATTCCATCAGGATTATGATATTTTATAGGTCATTGCCAAATACTTTGTAACACATTAATATTATTAATTCTACTTTGTAGGACTTGGAAACAGTCCAAGAAGTTGTAGACAAAAAATGACTATGTATTCCCCAGGTCAAAAATTCATTCCCTTTTGATAAATATTCATAAATAAATATTTATTGAACATCTACCTTATGCCAGGCATCCTTCTAGGTATCTGGGGAAGGTGCACAATAAACCAAAGAGACATATCTGCCTCATGGAGCTTATTTTATACTAGTAAATATAGATTATACATACAAATAGGTAAATAAAAATAAATAAAGCACATACTCATTTAGAAAATGATAATTACTAAAAATTAAGGCAAGAAAAGCAATCTAAAGAAATTGTGGCAGAATAAAAGGGTGTAATTGTAGTAGAATAGGCAAGAGAAATCCTCACTAAAGTAATTTTTACATGAAGTCCTAAAGGAAGTGAGGAAACAAGGTCTTGGGATATCTAACACAGTCACTCCAGGCAGTAGGAACTATAAGCGCTAAGACCACAGCTGTATGACTTCTGGGTATGTGTGAGGATGTAAAGAGACCAGGATGGCTGCCGTAGCAAAAGAAAGGAAAGAGTAAAGGGAAATGGGGTCAAGAACTAAAAGGGTCAGATCAGGGAAGCCTTACAGGTGACAATAATGCCTTTGACTCTTAAGTAAGTAGACGTTCCATGCAATGGTTCTAAGCAGAGAAATACTATGATCTGACTTACATATAACTGAAAGTTAACTATCTCACTTGAATCGCCATATTGAGAGTAGACTAAAAGACAGTAAGAGTAAAATGAGATAAATTAGGTTATTAAAATAATATAAATGAAAGTTGATGGCAGCTCAGTTCACAAACAAGAAATGTTTGGAGTCTTGAGTATATTTTGAAGGATTTACTAATAAATATAGAAACTGAATGAGATAAGTCAAAATTACTTCAAGTTCTTTAAACTGAGTTACTTGAAAAATGGAGTTGCCAACAACTCAGTGACAGAAGGCCTAGGACAGATCAGTTTTCTTAGAAGAGGTGTTGGGTTTTTTTTTGAGGTGTTATGGTCCCTTAGTCGCCTGCACCCCTTCCAAGACCTAAAAGAGGTCCTAAAAATATGTTCACATGTTCAAATCTTCCTGTGAAATTTGGTGAAGTAAAATATTTTAACTAAGATCAGGTGACTTAGTTAAGTCAGCTGACTACTATTTTACCTTATCTTCTCCCCCATCATAATTCTCCTCCTACTTGATGGCACTGGAATGCCTGTGGGTACCTTTGGGATCCAACTTGAGATCATTAAAATTGAAAATATGATTAGATTGAGTCTAATGGTATATATATATATATATATATATATATATATATATATATATATATAAGCTGTTGCTAGCCCTTCTCCTTACACCAACTACTGATGTGATGATTCACTTGGCATCGTGACATAAAGGTGAGAACTGGGGAGTGCAAATGAACATATTCTATAGCATCTAGGAATAAAACTATGGGCAAAAGAGGAGAAAAAGGATTGAAATGTACTGAACCAGAACTTAGTCATGGAAAATTCTTCTAATCATACATATGACTGTTGGTGCAAGATTCTACATTTATTGTCAAAACAGAAGTTTTCTTCTACTTACACTCAATGATGCAGTTTATACAATTATGATCACAATGAATATTTTGTGAGAATGATACAAAATAAAATTTATCAGAATTTCTGTATCTATAGAAGTACTACAAAGGGAGAGTATTCTATATGTGAGCTCATATATCTGAGGCATCACAGTGTATGAGGTCATATCTTAGTATATTTGTTGTATCTTGTTCACATGAAAACTGCATTTTCTTGAAATTGTTTACAAAAATGCCACCTTGAAACTGAAATGGCCTAAAAATATATATACTCTGATGATAAAGCTCCTGGATAAATATATCCATCACTAAATCAATGGCTGTTATATTGAATAGTCTGGTATTTTTTTAAATAATCCAATTCATGAAGAGATGTGAAGTCATATTAGCATATGGGAAATATATTTAACTTTATTTCTCAGTTGACACAAAATAGTGACACTAACCCAAAAAATCCCTCATAATGTATAGCTATAATGAATCAACGACAAGCTGATTAATGACCATGAACAATTCAAATAGTATTTAAGATTGAAAAATATAAGGGAAAACTGTATGTGTCCTGAAATCTTACAATTCAGATAAGAAAATACTCGAAAAAGCTTTTACCAAATTATAATAATTCTAAAATTCTACATGACATTTCTAATTACAAGTTATGAGATAAAAACATTTCTAATATATCAAAATAAAAAAAGGCATTGATGTTAGAGGAATAACCAAATTATCTTTTTCTTCTCTCCAATATAATTGATATTGGAAAATTATTGGAATACGATGGGATAATTGCAGAGTAGGTTACCAAGAGGTAGGGGAGAAAAGTATTTCAGGGGTTTTGTAGGCAGTTTATTAACAAAAATAGCATGTTAATTTTCTGGATTTTCAGAAGTTTAAGGTATTTGTCGGTTTTTGAAATTTTTGTTAATATTTCTTTTCTCATTCATCTCTCATGAGGATTAGACAGAAAACGTCCAGAGCGATTTGAACAGACTCCTGTAAGAAATACGAATATTGATGACTCTGTTATTGAAAATTCAGAATGAAGTAAGGAGCATAGTAGATAAAAACTAAATTGACTCAGAGGATATATGAACCATCATGAAACTAAACTGTTAAAAATATGGACGCAGAAGATACTTCCAGTGAGGGCTCAGAAGGAAATGAGAAACATGTTTCTAGAAACTAGAATAAAGGTGATCCTTTGTTATATAGTGGCAGAAAGTTTAGTGGGCTCTGTCCTGCAGTTATGTGGAAAACAGAATTTGTGAGTTTTGAACCTAGATATTGAACTGAAGAGATGTCTAAGCAAAGGTTAGATCTTCTTGAAGCTTATAGTAAAAATGTGAGAATTTAGGAGGAAGAAAACATGTTAAATGAATAGGAACCAGAATGTCAGGATTTGAGAAATTTTCAGACTACTAGATCACAAAATATGCTAAAATTAAGAGATTCATTGTTGGGAAGCATGCTCTAGACAAAAACCAAACCAAACCAAACCAAAACGAAAACCCAGGAGTGTGGCTCTATAAACTTTTGCCTCAGAAAGATCAAGGGGTCAAAGTATTCAGTTAGATGAAAAGCTCTTTGTACAGACTAAAAGTGTGGACCACAAATCTCATTTAAACCAGGAAAGGGTCTAGGAAGCTTAAGGGCATTATCCCTCAGCCATCTCAGCAAAAGTGAAAAATAAGGGTGGGATTATCTAGGAAAGATCTATGGACAATCATCCTATAAATGACATAAAGCTCAGTGACATATGCAGGAGACTCTCAAGGTTCTTAAGTACATTACACAAGCAGAGAAACTACCAGCTTGGACCAAAAGGAAAAAGGAGTCCCAAATAAAAGAAGGCCATAGCTGTGCACCACCCCACACTCCCTTCCAAATACTACTGGCAGGAAACAAGCTAATAAAACTGTCACCTGCAAACACTTGCTGCCTCTTATGAAAAAAAGAAGAATGACTCAGAGGGGAGAGCCTAGGTCCTTGAGGGGAGAGCCACAAACTAAAAAGGATTACTCCCAGGTCTTGATATCTAATGGAGTTTGGCAGATTGAGTTTCAAAATTTCTTGGGACTGGTGACTCCCTTCTTCTTCCATTTTATTCCTTTTTGAGTGAGGATGTCTACAAGTACTATCCTACACTTGTCCCACCAAGTTATTATGGAAGCAAATAATTTGCTCTTTAATTTCTCATGCCCATAGATGGGCATGTGAAAATGTGCCAAGGACAGATTATCACAGCCTCATGTATACCTAATTTGGATGATATAGATAATGATATTTGGGATTTTTCAGCTGATAAGATTTAGGTAAGACTTTGGATTAGAGTTGATGCTGTAATGTATCAATACTTTGGGGGTATATTGGGATGTGGGATGAATTGTATTTATTTTTTATGAGGAAAGAATATAAATCTTTTGAGGCCAAAGAGTGAACTGTAATACGTAGAATAATGGCCCCTCAAGATGTCTATTTCCTAATGTCTGGAGCTTGTGAATATGTTAACTTATATGGCCAAAGGGACTTTACAGATGTGATTAAGAATAGACTTTGGTGTGGGGAGATTATCCTATATTATATGTTTATATAACTGCATAGTCCTAATAGTGAAAAACCTTTCCTGGCTGTGGTCAAAGAGAGAGACAATGATGGAAGATGACTCAGAAAGGTTACACATAACAAGAACTTGACCTGCGATTACTGGCTTTGAAAATGAGAAAAGGAAAACATTAGCCAACCATAAGCCTTGTAGTAGCTGAGAATGACCTTTAGTTTACAGCCAGCCCAACAACAGGAACCTCAGTCCTACAACCACAAGGTATTGAATCTTCCCAGCAATTCAAATGAGCAAGGAAATGGCTCATTCCTCAGAGCCTTAAAAAAAGGAAGAGAACCCTGTTACATCTTTACTTTAGTACAGTGATACCTGGATCAGCTCTGACCAAAAGAATTGTAATTTAAAAAAATTCTTGGTTAAACCATTAAGGTTGTGGTAATTTGTTACGTCAATAACATAAAACTAATACAAGCATTACTGAAAACTGAACTTACTACTTATAAAAATAGCATGAAACTCAGTGTGGTTGCAGCACAGACTATTTAAGCTAGAGTGGCAAGCAATGAAATTACCAAGAAGGGTGGGCCAGATTATGCATGTCTTTTCATCTAATAGGATTCTTAGTTCTATGAAATGGGGACCAACGATAGACCAACTATAAAAGGAAACATTGTGGAAAATGAGCAGAAACTGAAGCAGTTCTAGAAGGACAAAAGCAATAATTATCCAGAACAATGCTTCCACCACCATTTGGCAAACTGCTGCTGAGTCCACAAATGGACAGATTTCAACCAGCACTTTGATTTTGCCTCAGCTGCTACAAATTCAGTTCCAGACTTAAATGTGCTGAAAAGCAAGTCTATATCAAGTGCATATATTCTTTCTACAAGGGAGTTGATGGAGTTCCTCTGACATCTACAATGAAAAGCAGGGAATTCCTTACTGTAAACATTATACTTAAGATAGGGGAAGAAAATGGAAGGAGGTGTTGTCCCTGGAAATGACAAATGATAAAATTCTATAGGTGTCACAAGACTCTTAGTAGACATTTATTATAAAAGACCAAAGCTAATCTACCAGACATATGATCTGCATAATAGCAGATCATACTCAACTGCCAGTATGTTTTCACTAATAAAAGAAATAGAAAGAGGAATGCATTAAAAAAAAATTCAAACCTGAACAAAACTCAGTGTTATTTTCTATTTGGTAAAACCTGTAAGTTCTCAGAACCATGTGATCTCTAGCTTTCAAAGTGAGTAGGGCAGGTAAATATCCAACAGAACATGACCAGTGACTCAGCAGAAGAATTCACAAGTGTGAGAAACAGACCACCACATGTGCCTCTCATTGTATACTAAAATCAGCATCACTGAACAGTCATATTCTGGAAATCCGGACACAGAGAAACTTCTGTGCCATCCTCTTTGGGAAAGAAAGGGTTTCCTTTAACTAGTGACATCTAAAAGCTATCATTTCCTTGGCAGGTACTAGAAGTTACCTTCTTCTAATTGTTTGACATGCTGCCCTCACAAGAGCTCTATGAAGTGGGTATTATAGTACCCCTTTTACAAGTAAAGATTATGAAATACAGGACTTGAGAATTTGCTGAAGTTATGAAGATAGTAAGGAATAAGGGACAGGTTAAGACAAGAGACAGACAAGTAACAAAGGACAGGTCAAGACTCAATATTGGTTATAGAAGGAAGGAAACAATGTCCAAAAGAAATATTTATATATTATCTCTTTCTATCTCCATTAAGCAGAAAGAACACTAGAAAAATTACAAAAATCAACACTTTCACAACACTAGAAATTAAACAAAAGATTGCAATAATTAAACAAAAGATTGCAATAATTCAACTATTTCAAGAAAAATGGCTGAATCTCAGCAAAAACAGCATTCTTTGTGGCATGTGATTTGTCACAAGAAAGGGGTCCTCCATAACATTAACATTTGACAGCAAGAAATAGAAAATTTGAACAACATCAGAAACCAACTAGAACTAAAACACATATACTCAAGAGCAGGAGAATACACATTCTTTTTGTGTGTACATGGAACATTCTCTAGGATAGAGAATTTCCTAGTCCACAATATAAGATTCAAGAAATTTCAAAGGACAGAAATCATACAAGGTATCTTTTCTTTTCTTTTTTCTTAAGACTTTATTTATTTAACAGAATGAGAGAGAGAGAGAGGGAGAACATAAGTAGAAGGAAGGGCAGAGGGAGAAGCAGACTCCCTACAGAGCAAGGAGTCTGATACAGGGATCAACCTGAGCCAAAGGCAGATGCTTAACAGACTAAGCCCCCAGACACCCTCAAAGTATCTTTTCTGACAACAGTTCAGTTAAGTTATAAATGAATAACAGAAGAAAGTTCCAGAATTCACAAATATTTGGAAATTAACACACAGATAACCAATAGATTAAAGAAGGAATCACAAAGGAAATTAGATAATACTTTGCTATGAATAAAAACAAAAATAACACATTAAAACATGGTATTCAAAATCCCATCCATGGAGGTGGTACCAAAAGTGAAGAAGAAACACCCTGCCCCTCCCAAAGCCAAAGCCAAACCTTTAGTGCTGAAAGGCATCTACCAGCACAAAACAAAACAAAACAAATGATCTGCATGTCACCTACCTTCCCATGCCCAAGACACTGCCTCTCTGAAGGCAGCCCAAATATCCTTGAAAGAGCACCCTCAGGAGAAACAAGATTGACCACTGACAATTTCTATCCTCTAACAATGAATAAGAAATGCAATTAAGAAAACAATTCCAGGGACGCCTGGGTCGCTCAGTTGGTTAAGCGGCTGCCTTCAGCTCAGATCATGATCCCAGCGTCCTGGGAACAAGTCCCACATCAGGCTCCTTGCTCAGCAGGGAGCCTGCTTCTCCCTCTGCCTCTGCCTGCCACTCTATCTGCCTGTTCTCACTCTCTCTGACAAATAAATAAATAAAATCTTAAAAAAAAAAAAGAAAACAATTCCATTCACATGAGCAGCAAAATAATTCAATACTTAAAATTACATTTAAAGATCTTTAATTACAGTTAAAGATGTATAAGATGTATATACCAACACTTATAAAATACTATTAAATCAATTAAATAATACCTAAGTAAATTGAAAACAACTCTATGTTCAGATGGATTGGAAGACTTAAAATATTAAGATGGAATACATTTTTGTATCTTATACGATTCCATTCAAACAAAGTTGATAACATAAGAAATTTATATTTTTATACAAAAATACCCATTCCAAAATTGATTCTGGTAGAGATAAAAAGTTTTAACAGAACAATGACAACAGAAGATATAGAAAGTAGTTAAAGCTCCCCCAGGTAAAAGCATCAGGCCCATGTGGCTTTATAGTAACTTACTATTAAAAATGCTTTTATGTCAGAGGGGAGAAGCAAGATGCCAGAGGAGTAGGAGACCTAAATAATATCAGGTCCCAGGAGTTCAGATAGATAGTTATTAAACCATTCTGAACAGCAACAAACTCAAAAAGAGAGAGAAGGGAAGAGGAGCAGCAATTCTAGGAACAAAAAACTGACCACTTTCCAGAAGATAGGACATGCAGAGAAGTGAATCTGAGACAACATTTCAGAATATAGACCACAGGGGGAGGTGCTGGCTTCCAGAAGCAGTAGAGCAGCAGAGCAAAAAATCAGAACTTTTAGAAGTCTGCTCCACTGAGAGACATCATTCCAGAGGCTAAACCGGGGGTGAAACCCTCGCAGGACAGTGTGGTTTCAGGACCTGCTGGGTCACAGAAAGACCAGGGGTGTCTGAATGTGGCAGAGCTCCCAGGTACGAGAGCAGGGAAACTGGCTACAGAGACAGAGCCGAGGAGTGTGCTCTCAGTTTGGAGTTACCTTAAATTGTGATCCATGGCACAGTCAGGTCACTGCTCTGTGGGCAGCAACCCTACAAGCAGCATATCCGGGGAGACTCACCTTCCTCCTCTGGGGGGAGCAGCATGGGAAACTGCAGGGTTTGGAGACTCCAAATGGAGCCATGCGCCAGAGATAGACAGGCTCTGTCACAGGCAGGGTGAGCACAGAGTGTGACCAGAGACCAGGGAGGCAGGAAGGATTGACTACTTTTCTCTGAGGGCGCATTGAGGAATGGGACCCTGAGCTCTTGCCTCCTGTGGGGCCAGAGATTGGGAGGCCACCATCTTCATTCCTGTCTTCCAAAGCTTTATGGAAAATGTTCAGGGAATAAAAGCTCCCAAGACCCAAACCAAGCAAATTACTTAGCCTGGCCCCTGGCAAGGGTGGGGCAATTCCACCTCAGGCAAAGACATTTTAGAATCACTACAACAGGCCCCTCCCCCAGAAGATCAGCAAGAACATCCAGCCAAGACCAAATTCACTGATCAATGAGAACTGAGAAACTCCAGAGCTAGGGGAAAGCAATGCATAGTATTCATGGCTTTTTTTCCCCTATGATCCTTCAATCCTTCAAAGGTAAATACTTTTAATTTTATTTTCTTCTTATTCTATTTTTAAAATTTTTCCACTTTCCTCTTTTAATGTTTTTTAAAAATCTTTTAAAAATTTCATTGTTATAGTCATATTCAATCCCTTCATTGTATTTAACCATATTTTTTGTATACATAGAGATTTTTCTTTCTTTAAAATTTTGGGAGGTAATTTCTTCTAACAGATCAAATACACCAAAATCAAGTGTGGGGCTCTATTCTATTCAACAGTCTAGTATATACACACACACACACACACACGTGTATATATATATATATTTTTTTCTCCTTTTCCTTTTTTTCCCTTTTCATCTCCCCCTGGATTCAGGTCTCTTCTGATTTGGATAGGGTATATTTTTCTGGGGTCATTGCTACCCTTTAGTATTTTGTTCTATCATTCATCTTTTCTTATCTGGATAAAATGACAAGAAAGGAAAAAATCACCAGGAGAAAAAAAAGAACAAGAGGCAGTACTGGTGGCTAGGGACCTAATCAATATGGGATTAGTAATATGTCAGTCAGAACGAGAGTTCAGAATGATAATTATCAAGGTGCTAGCTGGGCTTATAAAAGGCATGGAAGATACTAGAGAAACTCTTTCTGGAGAAATAAAAAAAACTAAAATCTAACCACGTTGAAATAAAAAAAAAGGTATTAATGTGGTGCAATAAAAATGGAGGCTGTTACTGCTAAGATAAATGAAGCAGAAGAGAGAATTAGTGATATAGAAGACCAAATGATGGAGAATAAAGAAGCTGAGCAAAAGGGAGACAAACAACTACTGGACCATGAGGGGAGAATTTGAGAAATAAGTGATACCATAAGATGAAACAATATTGGAATAATTGTGATCCTAAAAGAAGAAGAAAGAGGGGGCAGAAGGTATATTGGACCAAATTATAGCAGGGAATTTCCCTAATTTGGTGAGGGAAACAAGCATCAAAATCCAGGAGGTGCAGAGAATCCCCCTCAAAATCAATAGTAATAGGTCCACACCCCATCATCTAATAGTAAAATTTACAAGTCTTGACGACAAAGAGAAAATCCTGAAAGCAGCCAGGACAAGAAGTCTGCAACATACAATGGCAGAAATATTAGATTGGTAGCAGGCTTATCCACAGAGACCTGGCAGGCCAGAAAGAGCTGGCATGATATATTCAGAGCACTAGATGAGAAAAATATGCAGCCAAGAATACTATATCCAGCTAGGCTGTCATTGAAAATAGAAGAGATAAAAAGCTTCCAGGACAAACAAATATTAAAGAATTTGCAAACACCAAGACAGCCCCATAGGAAATACTGAAAGGGGTCCTCTAAGCAAAGAGAGAGCTTAAAAGTAACAGACCAGAAAGGAACAGAGACAATATACAGTAACAGTCACCTTATAAGCAATACAATGACACTAAATTTATATCTCTCAATAGTTACCCTGAATGTAAATGGGCTAAATGCCCCAATGAAAAGACACAGCATATCAGAATGGATAAAAAAAAAAAAAAGACCCATCAATATGCTGCCCTGAAGAAACTCATTTTAGACCCAAAGAAACCCCCAAATTTTAAAGTGAGGGGGTAGAAAACAATTTACCATGCTAATGGACATCAAAAGAAAGCTGGTGTGCCAATTCTTACATCAGATAGATTAAATTTTAAGCAAAAGGCTATCATAAGAGATGAGGAAAGACACTATATCATACTTAAAGGGTCTGTTCAACAAGAATATCTAACAATTTTAAATATCTATACTCCAAACATGGGAGCAGCCAATTATATAAACCAGTTAATAACAAAATCAAAGAAACATATCAATAATACAATAATAGTAGGGGACATTACACCCCACTCATTGAAATGGACAGATCATCTAAGTAAAAGATCAACAAGGAAATAAAGGCTTTAAATGTCACACTGGACCATATAGACATCACATATATATTTAAAACATTCCAGGGGCGCCTGTGTGGCTCAGTGGGTTAAGGCCTCTGCCTTTGGCTCAGGTCATGATCTCAGGGTCCCGGGATCGAGCCCCACATTGGGCTCTCTGCTCAGCCAGGGAGACTGCTTCCTCCGAGCTCTCTCTCTCTCTGCCTGCCTCTCTGCCTACTTGTGATTTCTATCTGTTAAATAAATAAATAAAAATTTAAAAAAAAACATTCCATCCCAAAACAACAGAATAGACATTCTTCTCTAGCACACATGGAACATTCTCCAGAATAGATCACATCCTGGGTCACAAATCAGGTCTCAACCAGTACCAAAAGATTGGGATCATTTGCTGCATATTTTCAGACCACAATCCTTTGAAACTAGAACTCATTCACATGAGGAAAGTCGGAAAGAACTCAAATACATGGAGGCTAAAGAGAATCCTACTAAGGAATGGATAAGTCTATCAGGAAATTAAAGAAGAATTTTTTAAAAATTCATGGAAACAAATGAAAATGAAAACACAACTATTCAAAATCTTTGGGAAACAATAAAGGCCATACCGAGAGGAAAGTATACAGCAATACAAGTCTTTCTCAAGAAACAAGAAAGGTCTCAAGTACACAACCTAACCCTACATCTAAAAGAGCTGGAGAAAGAACAACAAAGAAAGCCTAAACCCAGCAGAAGAGAAATAAAGATCAGAGCAGAAATCAATGATATGGAAGTCAAAAGAACAGTAGAACAAATCAACAATACTAGGATCTGGTTTTTTGAAAGAATTAATAAGATTCATAAACCTCTGGCCAGACCTATCAAAAAAAAAAAAAAAAAAAAGGAGGGGGCTGCCTGGGTGGCTCAGTTGGTTAAGCAACTGGCTTTGGCTCAGGTCATGATCCTGGAATTCCAGGACTGAGTCCCACCTCTGGATGCCTGCTCAGTGGGGAGTCTCCTTCTCCTCTAACACTCCCCTGCTCATGCTCTCTTTTTCCCTCTCTCATTCTCTCTCTCAAATAAATAAATAAAATTTTAAAAGAGAGAGAAAAAGATGCAAATTAATAAAATCATGAGTCAAAGAGGAGAGACCACAACCAAAAACAAAGAAATACAAACAATTATAAGATCATATTATGAGCAACTATACACCAGCAAATTTGACAATCTGGAAGAAATGGATATATTCCTAGAGACATATAAACTCCCATTACTGAACCAGGAAGAAATAGAAAACCTGAACAGACCCATAACCAGTAAGGAGACTGAACCAGTCATCAAAAATCTCCCAACAAACAAGAGCCCAGGGCCAGATGGCTTCCCAGGGGAATTCTACCAAACAGTTAAAGAATTAATACCTATTCTCCTGAAACTATTCCAAAAAATAGAAATGGAAGCAAACTTCCAAACTGATTTTATGAGACCAGCATTACCTTGATCCCCAAACCAGACAAAGACACCATCAAATGGAGAATTACAGACCAATATCCTTGATGAACATGGATGCAAAAATTCTCATCAAAATACCAGCCAGTAGGATCTAACAGTACATTAAAAGGATTATTCACCACGACCAAATGGGATTTATTCCTGAGCTGCAAGGTTGGTTCAACATGCACAAATCAATCAATGTGATACAGTACATTAATAAAAGAAAGAACAAGAACCATATGATACTCTCAATAGATGCTGAAAAAGCATTTGACAAAGTACAGCATCCTTTCTTGATCAAAACTCTTCAAAGTATAAGGATAGAGGGTATATACCTCAATATCAGCAAAGCCATCTTTGAAAAACCCATAGTGAATATCATTATCAATGGGGAAAAACTGAGAGCTTTTCCACTAAGGTCAGGAATACAGCAGGGATGTCCACTATCACCACTGCTATTCAACATAGTACTAGAAGTCCTAGCCTCAGCAATCAGACAACAAAAAAGAAATTAAAGGCATCTGAATCAGCAAAGAAGTCAAACTCTCACTCCTTGCAGATATGATACTTTATGTGGAAAACCCAAAAGACTCCACTCCAAAACTGCTAGAACTCACACAGGAATTCAGTAAACTATCAGGATATAATGTCAAAGAACAGAAATCAGTTGCATTTCTATATACCAACAGCAAGACAGAAGAAGGAGAAATTAAGGGGTCAATCCCATTTACAATTGTACCACAAACCAGAAGATACCTAGGAATAAACCTAAACAAGAAGACAAAGAATCTGTACTCAGAAAACTATAAAGCACTCCTGAAAGAAAATGAAGAAGACACAAAGAAATGGAAAAACACTCCATGCTCATGGACTGGAAGAACAAATATTGTGAAAATGCCTATGCTAACTAAAGCAATCTACACACTTAATGCAATCCCCATCAAAATACCATCAATTTTTTTCAAGGAAATGGAACAAATAATCCTAAAATTTATATGGAACCAGAAAAGACATCAAATAGCCAGAGGAATGTTGAAAAAGAAAGCCAAAGTTGGTGACATCACAATTCGAGGCTTGAAGCTCTATTACAAAGCTGTAATCATCAAGACAGTAGGGTACTGGCACAAAAACAGACACATAGATCAATGGAACAAAATAGAGAGCACAGAAATGGACGCTCAGGTCTATGGTCAACTAATCTTCGACAAAGCAGGAAAGAATGTCTAATGGAAAAAAGACAGTCCCTTCAACAAATAGTGTTGGGAAAATTGGACAGCCACATGCAGAAGAATGACACTGGACCATTTCCTTACACCACACACAAAAACAGACTCAAAATGGATGAAAGGCCTTAATATGAGGCAGGAATCCATCAAAATCCTTGAGGAGAGCACAGGCAGCAACCTCTTCAACCTGAGCCGCAGCAACTTCTTCCTAGAAACATAACCAAAGGCAAGAGAAACAAGGGCAAAAATGAACTATTGGGACTTCATCAAGATCAAAAGCTTTTGCACAGCAAAGGAAATAGTCAACAAAACCAACAGACAACTTACAGAATGGGAGAAGATATTTGCTTTAACCCACTGAGCCACCCAGGTGCCCCTGGGAGAAGATATTTGCTAATGACATATCAGATAAAGGGCTAATATCCAAAATCTAGAAAGAACATATCAAACTCAACACCCAAAGAACAACAATCCAATCAAGAAATGGGCAGAAGACACTAACAGACATTTCCGCAAAGAAGACATGCAAATGACCAACAGACATATGAAAAAGTGCTCAACATCACTCACCATCAGGGAAATACAAATCAAAACCACAGTGAGATACCACCTCACACCAGTCAGAATTGCTAAAATGAACAAATCAGGAAATGACAGATGCTGGCGAGGATGTGGAGAAAGGGGAACCCTCCTACACTGTTGGTGGGAATGCAAGCTGGTTCAGCCACTCTGGAAAACAGTATGGAGGTTCCTCAAAAAGCTGAAAATAGACCTATCCTTTGATCCATCAAGTGCATTACTGGGTATTTACCCTTAAGTTACAAAGGTAGTGATCTGAAGGGGCACATGCACCTGAATGTTTATACCAGCAATGTTATTACATATATATATATATATATATATATATATATATATATTGTATATATATATAATAAACATGCCACATCTTCTTTATCCATGCATATATATATATATACATACATATATATATAATGGAATACTGTGGAATGGCATACTATAATATATAATGGAATACTATTTTATATATATATATATATATATATATATATAATGGAATACTATCCAGCCATCAAAAAATGAGATCTTGGGGCACCTGGGTGGCTCAGTGGGTTTAAGTCTCTGCCATTGGCTCAGGTCATGGTCCCAGGGTCCTCGGATCAATCTCCACATTGGGCTCTCAGCTTGGCAGGGAGCCTGCTTCCCATCCTCTCTCTCTGCCTGCCTCTCTGCCTACTTGTGATCTCTGTCTGTCAAATAAATAAATAAAATCTTTTAAAAAAAAACAAAAATGAGATCTTACCATTTGCTATAACATGGATGGAAATAGAGGGTATTATGCTAAGTGAAATAAGTGAATCAGAAAAAGACAATTATCATATGATCTCTGTGATATGAGTAATTTGAGAGGCAGGGTGGGGAGTCATGGGGCATAGGGAGGGAAAAAATGAAACAAGATGGGATCAGGAGGGAGATAAACCATAAGAGACTCTTAATATCATGAAACAAACTGAGGGTTGCTGTGTGGTGGGGGGGTATGTGCTATGGCGAGTGCTGTGAAATGTGTACACCTAATGATTCACAGACTCGTACCCCTGGGGTAAATAATGCATCGTATGTTAATAAAAAAAAGAATGTCATGGGGAAAACTTAAATTAAAATTTCATCGAGCCACACCAAAATAAAATATTCCTAAATCTTAAAAAAAAAAATGCTTTTCTGTCAGATGCTAATTGTTCTAGAGAATAGAAAAAGAAAAAAAATATTCAAATTTCCTTTTTGAAATGAATGTAATAGTTCTCAAACCCTGACAATAAAAAGGATAGAAATGGTCACCTTACGAATATTTGTAATTATACATATATATATACACATGCACATGCACACATACCTTATCTCAACTTCTAGCATCTTAATGAAAAATTCTGAAGTCAGGAAAAAAGAAAAACTGCCCAGTATCTCCACTAATGTTAAACATTGTGTTAAAGATATCCACAAGTACAATCAGAGGAAAGAAAGGATGAAAGACTTTACAATTACAGTGCAGAAAGCAAAATAATATTTTGCAACAATAAGATACTTCAACCTTAAATTGTATACTTTCATTTTACTACAAATAGTTGGAGTAGTTAACAAAGGGCGAGCTATAAATCAACATGCAAAACTCAAAAAATTTCATACATATAAAAAGATCTGGGATGCCTGGGTGGCTCAGCTGGTTAAAAGTCAGCCTTCAGCTCAGGTCATGATCCCAGGGTCCTGGGATCAAATCCCACATAGGGTTCCCTGCTCAGTGAAGAGCCTGATTCTCTCTCTGCCTGCCACTCCCCCTGCTTGCACACACTCTCGCTTGCTCTCTCTCTCTCTGAAAAATAAATAAAATCTTTCAAAAAAAAAAGTCAGAAGATATCATAGGAGACTCCATTTACAATAGTGAAATAAGTGAATAAATTGGCACTTCATTTTCTGAGATAGTAAGACAACATCATAAAGATACTAGTATGGGCTGAAGTGTGTCCCCCCAAAAGACATGTTAAAGTCCTAACACCTGGAACCTGTGAATGAATGTGGCCTTATTTGAAAATAGAGTCTTTAGAGATAAGAGTCTTTAGGGTGGGTCCTAATCCAATATGACTTACCTCCTGAGAAGACAGGGATATACAGTTAAAAGACAGACATGTGATGACAGGCAAGAGACTGAAGTGACAGTCCCAACAAAGCCAAGGAACACCAAGGATTGTGAAGTTTCTGGTAAACACCAGAAACCAAGAAGAGGCAAGGATGGGTCTTCCAATAGAAGCTTTAAGAAGGAAGTATAGACTAGCTATACCTTGATTTTTGGATTTTGAGGTTCCAGAACTATGATATAATAATTAAGTCATCCTGTTTATGAAACTTTGTTATGACAAGCCTTGGAAACTAAGAAAGATACTAATATATCCTAAGTTAAAGTAAAAATCTAATGTGATTCATAGTTTATTTAAAAGAAAATGTTTGGATAGACTGAAAATCCTTGAAAAAAAAAAGACAAATGACGACAGTAGCTTTATCAAACATTAAACAGAACACAAAGCCTCTATAATTAAAATAGTGTGATACTGGTGCTTAAATATAAAGAAAGAACCATTGAACAGAATAGAAAATTCCAGAAATAAACCCAATTGCCTATCAGAATTTCACATGTGATAAATGTAGCTTCTCCTATTATTAGGAAAATATATTTTTTAAATAAATGGCTTGAGAATAACTAAAAAGAAAAAAAAATGGATCTACTTCTCATAGCAAACTCCAATATAAATTCCAAATGATATTTAACCTTAGTGTATAGAACTTTTGAATCATTATATTGTATACCTTAAACTAATATAATACTATATGTTAATTATACTTGGATTCAAAAAGTAAATTTTAAAAAAGGATTTTTACAACTTTTAATATTTAATTTTAATTTTAATACTGAAAATTGTTATAGCTTCATAGCTTATTAATGATGATACTTATATATTTATGGTTGTTCTCAAATTTGAAAATCTCTCAAGTTTCTTTCATATATAAACTATACAATTTCACAGCATTTCATGTGTTTTTTATTGAATTTTTTAAAAATTAACATACTATATATTAATTGTTTCAGGGGTACAGGTCTGTGATCTATCAGTCTTACACAATTCACAGATCTTACCATAACACATACCCTCCCCAATGACCATCACCCAGCCATCCCAAGCATTTCATGTTTTATTGTGAAATGACTAATATTAAACATTAGTCATGAATCAACAATACTCATTAGCAAATGTACCAATAACTGCAAATGGCTTCATAAATTAGTTCTGCTGCCAGATAGCTAAAATAGTTTCACTTCCACTATGCATATATTTCCATTACCCAGGGCCATGTTCATATAGCAATGAGACTTCTGGTCCTATACCTTAGGCTGACAAAGTCAGGTAAATCAGCCCAGTGATTGTGGAAGCAATTGTGGACACCATCCCTACACTAGGATAGCAAGCAATAACTATAAACAAAATGACTGTAAAATATAAACACATCCCACTGAATTCATCTTCCCCTTTGGCTGCAGCCCAAACATGCCATTACATAACACCACCTGACTAAAGGAAAAGTGTAATGAATAGGAAGTGTGATACAAGATGGTGGGTCTTAACTAACTGCAGTTAAAATAATTTTTTTGAAAATTTATAAAATTATTCAACCACATTACTATGTTACTAGGACCTCTACCAAGGGAAGCAAAGGGATCTGAAGCTTAAGCTTTTTATTAATTTCATAATAAATCTATCTATAAATATTATGGTTTTAGAAACAGGAATCAGAACTTCTATTTATCAACTTTATGCTCATGAAAATTCTCCAGAAGACATTGGAATGTTACCCAATGAAACAATTCAATATGATGCCCAATTAAGGATTTGCATAAAATCGTTGCATAGGTTGGGAGCAGGGCCAGAGCAAAGGAGTAGTACTGATGAGAAGAAATGCAGCTAATAGAGACGATAAATCCAGCTTGCTGATTCTAATCACCATAAAGTTACAATGGTTCAGACCTAGTCATTTGTTCAGAGTTAACCCTGAAGAAGACCCTTTTACCACCTCACACTATAAATTGGGGAGAGGCAACAATTGCTAAATTTATGTATACATGTGACCCTCAAAGCATTTATTAGCTCACTCTACTGTGAACTGTTACAGTATGTGTGTGTTCTACCTTAAGACTTTTAAAAATCCATTTTAATAGCCTTTCTTGGATCATGATTTCTAATATTATGAAGGACCTCTGGTATTAAATTCTTCTAAATGTGTCTGTGAAATATGTATAATTTGTAGTTTTCTCTTTTTCTCCAGTCTAATGAAGTATGAAAGTTGGATGGGAATCATTTCTATTTTAAATATTGTAACTGTAAATTATCTTCAGCTAAATCACCCAATAAATGAATATCTTAAGCTTATAGCAATATGTTTTCCTGAATAAAATTTCTGGGCAGTAAACAATAAAATATTACAAAATCTAATTAACACACATGAGCTTAAAACATTTTATATCAAAAGAAGCAGAGATCTTATTTTATTTCAGGAATAAAATGTCGGCGAGCTTACCATTAACTCCAGGTCCAACAACATGGTCATTTAAGGCAGATACCGAATTAAGAAACAGCCCAATACACCAGATCCATTATCATAACAACAATCTTATTTTTTAGAGTTTTCTATTGGTTGTACAGAGTGAAAATCTCCTACTATCCTCACACTGGCTTTTTTTAAGGCCTTCTTTAGGACACAACCATTTCTTAGGCCACTTGGTTTGATTTTGGTCAGGAGACAATAACCAGTAGCTCTTTATTCCCAGAAACATCCCAATTCTTAATCCAAATCAAGAGTTCATTTCAAGTTCAAGTTTTTAAGCAAAATTATTGGAGATACGGAAGCTTGTGGTTTCAGCTTCTGGCTGTGCAACTTTAGAAAAACATTTTGTCAAATTCTACTTCAATTACTATAGTTTTTAAAAATTAAAATGTGGGTGACAAAAGCAATAAATTAAAAAAAAAATCTCAGGTTATACTCAGGTGCCAAAGCTGAATTTTAAAAATCAGAAAATGTCCCAAGCGTGAATAATCAGTATTTACAGTATACTTACACACTCCCTTATAGACTACATGTTTTCCTCTCTGGAGAGTCTATACCTATTTGATTGCTATTTCTCTTCTTTGCTTCTGGCCCCTTTTAGTAATACTAATTTTACTCTAACTTAGTAAGTCCCCCCTAATTTTGTAATTTCCCATTTGTAGTTCCAGACTCATCTTCCTTTATTCTCTTTGTTGAACATTAAGGATAATTTAGGGAATAAATGCCTACTATAGGCCCCTACTTAAACTCTTTCCATTGTTTTAATGTATTCATAATGTCTTGTTAATATGTATATCCACAAGATAATCCCCATCTACGAATGGATTTTATACCTCATTCTGTGCGAAGGTAGTTCATCTATTCTTTCCCATTATCTGAGACCCGGAATCATTATCTTGATATATATCAGCGGTTACTGTAAAAATCTGCACTTAACAGCTCACAGAGTATAAAAAAAGGGTAAACCCCCATTTTAAGCTTTACTCTCTGCCTTAGACACTTGAACAAATTATAAAAGAAGAAAAAAAGGATGACTATGAATTCTCAGATCAATGGTCTAAGGCAGCCAATCAAATCTGTACAAATGCAACAGAAATTTGTCACAGAACTCTTGAACAGAAATCACAAATAAATGTGTCCTTGCCTTTGTCATAAGCCAATTTTACAGGCTTTCAACATCTTACCTGGCATCACTTCTCTGTTCTCAATGAAGGGCTGACATTCTGGTATTTCCCCCAACTTTCCCCCCCATTCCACTAAATCCATGTAAAGTTTCCACTGAACCTTTCCATCTGGTGGGACGGTATGAACTAAAATGTTTTATGAGATCTTTAGAAAGGAAATCATGCTACTCTTCCAAGAAAGTTGACCAACTCAGGAGCTACATTACATTTTCATTTGCAAAAAGTGCAGTAAAACTGCTCTTCCCTTGGGTATAGGAGTAATCTCTTTTATTTCTTTGATGTCCTCACAGAATCTAATATTGTGCCAGCATGCAGTGTTCACTCAAAAATACAAACAGCGTATAAACTATTCAATGGCATAAATCTAAAGTATGTGGCATTTCACTATTGCTATGATTTCTAATGCCTTCTGTGTTGGGTGGCCAGAGGCCATCATTGTCACAGAGGGAGAAACATCAGTTAAAAAATGAATTATTTACATTTAAATATGTATTCCTGACATGAAATTTAAGAGAAATCATAAATGGATTCAGAATTTTTAACAGATTAAAAAAATAACATCTCGTCCTTTTCCACATAGACATACATATACCTACACAATGCAGGCTGATAAGCTCACATACAGGGACAGCTCTAGTAGGAAGTAAAGCAAATCACTTTCCACTGAAGAATATCCCCACTAATCTCTATTTGAAGGGACTTCTGTATAAAAGTTAGATGTCTAGTATGAGTCCATTATGTCTGTAAGGACTCTGTGATGTATTTTATAGTGTTGTTGAATGTCTACTCAATATTAATTAATATTATATATATAATTAATTAATAGTATTAATGTAGTAGGATCTCAGTCACAAAGGAAGGAAATTAATATAATATAATAGCATATGGGAGACTTTGAGCCCAAGCATCTTGAAAGCCAAGAATTTGATTACTCTCAAGTGTTTGGTATTAAAAGATGTCCCCCCACTACCCCTGCCATGGAAAACAATTTTTGACTGGCTTTTGACAGTTTGTTTGAAATTTGTCACCAACTAGTCTTATAATTTTCCACACACACATTCTTCCACACTTCTGCTATTACCTTTTAATCTGCCTAGCTTATCAATGAAAAAGAAATTTCCTAATTCCAATAAAGCAAATTATAATCACTGTCATTTTCTCACGGCCCCTCACACATTGTTCTAGTTTAATTTTCTTATTGAAAACATGCTGAATACTCAAAACTGCATCATTGATAAACACCAGTACGTCTGCGCATCCTATGCCGTGGTTTTGGCAAGATCTGGTTTCCTAAGTCCACTCTGGTCAGAGGCAGATTTTGCCCTTAGCTCACTCAACACTTAGGCAATACCCTTGCCTTTGTCTTGTAATTCTAGCACATAAAATGCAATTATAGATAAAAATCCCTCTTGAGACTAGTTTTTCACTGTCTCTTCAAAGTACATTTTCTTCATGCATTAAATCATATCCCAGGACATCCCACAATACTAGCAGCAGCCTGAATTCTGCTCCCTCTGTGTCTAAGAGGCCCATTTATATTCTCACTCTAACACCTCTAAGTTCTAGTCAATTCTTCTGATATATTTGTAGTGGAGATTACAATTTTTTAAAACAGGGTTCTTGACATATTAATAGGTAATCAATAAACAAATTTACTTAAAGTAAAAATTTGAATGAAATAGGTTATTTGGAAACTAAATTATAGATTATTATCACATCATAAACTTTCAACATTTAAAAAAGTATTTTTCTCCTCTCTATATGTATTGCTGCCATCAATTCTATGGCTTTTGGCTATAATGTCATGTTGATTTTCACCTAACCTCTATAATAACTATTTTATTGTTCTTGTTTTAAGCCATCTGGCTTGTGGATTTTCAGTCACTCTATATTATGAACTTTATTCAATATATCCAGATCATATTTTACTTTGTTTTTAGTATATTTGTTTTTCTCTCAGGAAAATAATTATTTTAACAGAAACAAGTGGATCAAAAATTATAATTTATCTCATATGTTAATATTGTCTTTAGGCCTTCTGTAGATAAAAGAATTATGTTAGAAATTTCAAAAAATCTGGTTAGCTTTAGTGTATAGATGTTATCACATTTTTAAAGGCTTTTTAAGTTTTTCTCCATTTCTCTTTCAGCCTCTCTTTCTTTCTCCCTCCTTTCCTTACTTCCTTCTTTCTGCCAATAAATGTTCATCAAACACATATTTTGTACCAATAACACAGTAGATGGTGATATAGCTAGAACTAACTAGCACACTCATTGGTCTTATGAACTATTGTGATGTGTTGGCATATTTTTAAGTGTTGGAATCTAATTTTGGAATGTTTTAAATTATTCCTTGTAAACCCATTACATTTTTAAGTTAAAGCCAACTGTATGATAATAGATCAGATCATGTTGGAATCCTACTTCTTATTTGCACCTGGTATTTCCAATCCACATCACTTAAAGGGAAAACCACATATATGTGGGCTTTTCCCTTCTGATATTTATAAAGGTAGTTATCTGAGTAATTATAATGAGAGTAAATCTGAATAAATAACTTAATATTGTCCAAAAGTACTACAATTGTTGCCTCAATTTTTCCTATAAAAGAAATTCATCTGGGCCTTAAAGGCTTGTGAGACTCAGGTTTACTACACGCAGTGGTCCCAAAGTTGAGTGGGATGTGCAAAGCTATTCTACCTGCAGAAGGAGGAATATTTTATTTCACACAAAAATGATATCTAATGACTCAGCCTTGTTCTAAAAGCCTATATATCTCAAGACATGGTGTCCTTTTACTTATTTTGCTTATTTGCTCTCAGGCTAATGGTGCCCAGGATTGTAACACTGAAAGTTTATCTTCCTTCCTCCAACCTGCAAATCATTCTTAAATGGCATCTTCTGGCTTTCTTTACAACAACGGAAATGTAATGACTATTCGTTTCCCATCTCTCTGCAAAGCCTGGAAACTCGAATGAAGGCAGAAGCTCAAAATATTGTGGATGGTTTTGGCAGCCCAAGCAGCCAGCTGTTGACTGGAGCTCCACAGGACTAGCCAGGGATGTTAGTAGCTGACTCTGGCATCTGTGTTATGAATGATATCTTGGGATAAAATCCTACCCCTCTAGTTTCTTGGCAGCTTAAGAATCTCAGACTGAGATGAAAACATGGCTCTCAATACCTCAATGAGTTGCTGGAATATTTTGGACCTACTTGAGCCAGTATGAGCTTTGTGCACATCTCTGATATTCAACCCAGCTTTGAATTGATATTCAACACCAAAGAAGTAGAGATTTAAAATGAAAAAACATTTTTAATTGGTTCAAAGGTCCCAAGTTCCATTACCTCTGAAGAAAGAATATTTGTAGAGGTTTTTCTGATCTTTCATCTGCCTACAATTGCTTTTCCTAATCAAAAGTAGCAAGATAAGATTCTTTCTATTTTACTATTTGAAATATAGTACTGATCGTTGAAGGCAAGCAGAAGGAAATTATCCTTTAAACTAGCAATAACTGTTTAAATTTCAAAGATTATACAAAAAGATGTGTCCTTATTCTGTTTATAGCATTTTAATCCTTCTCTGTAGTAGCTTGAATAATGTATTACAGGTTGCCTTTTTTTTTTTTTTAAAGCAGAGATTCAGACTCATGCTGCTCATTTTAGAAGATGAAGAAAACAATGACTGCTATTAAGACAGATCTGGAAATGAGCCAGGACATAAATAGGTGAATTAAGCCACCATACGCCCAGGGAATTAAGTAAAGTCCTAGAACATTAGAAAATGCTTATCTGATTTAAATAGGGAATGCTTTGCCTAAAAATACAAAGAAATGAAAATAGAAATTAAATCATACATTGCTGACTAGTTAGAGACAGCCAGAATGTTTTACAACTTTGGCACAAAAATGTTATATCAGGAAAAGCAATGAATTTCAAATTACTTTTGAAAATTCCTTCTTACATCAAGGCCTTATAGAAAACCTCACATAGTCATTGATATAAATGACATATATATATGTGTGTATATATATATACTTATATATGTATATGATTACTAGTTAAATACAAATATACTTCATTGCTAAAGTATAAGCTCCTCAAAAGAAATAGACAATATGTTTGGAAAAACCATGATAAAAGGAAGAATACCTTCTGCAATAGTCTACATTTATAGTTGAAATTGTGTATCTTAAGAAAAGCATAATTAAAAGGATGATTTTTTTTTTTTGGCTTGGAAAATTCTGTAGATCTTCTCTTAAATGTCAATCTCATGAGGAAAACAACATTTAAAGATTTAAAAATATTTGTTATTTCACTCTGTGGGAATAATTATATAGCCATATGGTCATGGCTTAAGAAATTACATTTTGTCTATAAAGTCTGAGATTCTATTTTTATTCTCAGCTTTTTTGGTTTCAATTATTACATGATATAATTTTTTAAATAACAGTTTACTAAGCCCTTGCATGCTAGGCATTGTGCTATGGAATTTGTAATATTGTCTCATTTCATCTTCACAACAATCCTCTCAGATACTATGATTGTCCTTACTTAATAAATAGTATAATAATCTTTAAAAAATTATGTAACAATCCCAAAGCCATTCAGCTAATTGTTTCATATTTTACTAACTCCTAATCCCATGCTATTAAAAATTACCATGCACATTTTCCCCATAATTTCCATGCATTCTCAAAAATTTCTGTTAAAAAGTAAACACGTATCATTGAAGTTTTGTTTACACAAGAGGCAGCCAGATCCTCTGCAAGGCCTATTCTTATGACTAATAACCATCTGTGAAAGAGAATTACAATAAGTTATCATGCGTTGTTCATTTATTTAGGAATAAGATGTATAGGACTTACACAGGCTACTCCATGGACACAGAATGAGAGAAAAAGTCCTAGTAATATATTTGTCTCATGATCCATACTGTTAACTGGGCAGCCAGGGTGGTGTGGCCACAGTGGCCAGAGGAGGAAAGGCAGATAGAAATGGAAGGATCCATTCTGAGATTCCATCCTTTCAATTGGTCAATAGAGTCAACTCAATTCTTCTTTCCTAGATCATGCTCTATCCAAATGTGATCCCGGGAAAGACAGTTTCCCTCTGACCAGCTATTCTTTATTTGCAAAAAAATTGATAGAGGAAAAGTTCATAACCCCAGTAAACATTGGCTTAAGTAGCAGACAAATTAAGGTTAAATAATCTAAGATACTAACCTAAAAAATCAAGTAATAAAGCTTTATGTTTTACTTTTATATGACACTTATCTCAAATAAATTTTATACTTATGAGACTTATAATCATATGCTATTAATATTGAATATAATTTTAGAACTAGTGCTGAAACAGCCTTAATCAGTCAAGATGGATACTCAAAAATTTATTAGCCATTCTTGAATATAAATACTGTTCATATCTAGAGGTGAGCTGGAGGTGTTTACAGTTTGGAATAAAGCCCTAACCTTTGGAGGCAGACAGGAAATTATATTTTTATTTAGCAATTTTATATATATTCAATGTTTACATAAGTCACTCTTTATATATTATCTTCTCTCCCAGGTTAAAGATTACATTGTATTTGTAGTTTTTGTTAATCTTCCTCAAATTTCATCAGGACTGCAGAATTCTAGTGAAGATGTTTCTTCACTAGAGAATCTAAGAAAATGCCATTTCATTTTTAGACATAAAATAGGGAAAAGTTAGTTTCAGAGTCATAAAACTTCCTGACCTAGACGTTAAACCTTCTCAAGTATATAGGATAAGAAGCAAAGTTTGTCTCTAGGGCTGTTTATATCAAATGGTAAGATTTCATTAGAACAAGCAAGCTTTGACAATTTTTAAGACATACTCCAGAAAAGATTTCCTGCTCTCTCAATACAGAATAGAATTCCAGAGGCTCCTGAGTGTGAGCATCCAACTCTTAGTTTCAGTTCAGTTCATGACGTGAGGGTCATGATCTTAAGAGTCGTGAGATCCAGCCCTGTGTCAAGCCCCATGTTGGGCTCTGAGCTCAACTCGGAGTCTGCTTAAGATTCTCTCTCCTTCTATACCATTCTCTCATGCACATGTTCTCTCTCTCTCTAAAATAAATAAATCTTAAAATAAATTAAATAATAAATCTAAAATAAATAAATCTTAAAATTCTTTGGAACAGAATTCCAAAGAAGTGTATACTGTTTAATCAAGAAATTAGGCTTGCATGTCCATTTTAAGAAGTGGTTCACCCAGTTTTCCAATTGGATTATTATTGCCATCATCACCACAATTGAATTTAAACACACTGGAGTGGAATATTTAAAATTAGAGTTAAATGATTACCAAAAAAATCTTAATTGATGATTCAGTTATTTTTCGGATCATGGAAGAGTGACTTCCTTATATTCACTATTGAATAAGAAGAAAATTCTGTAAAAGTGCCCCTAAAAATGAAGTAATGTAAAGGCTGAGCTCTAATCACCCATTTCTCCAGTCTGTCAGTCTTAAAATATTGCAGAGCTGACTTCCCAGATGCCAGTTGGCAGCCTAGTTTAAAGAAGCAGGTGCCTAGAGAACTGTACAAAAGAGCTTATGCTCTCTCCATGCTGCACATCACAAAGTCTGTTGTCACGTCATGAGCAATCACAAAGGACACAATGCAATGAAATAGTTAATTAGGAACCTACGCAAAACTCCTTTGGCATTGCAAAGCTAACTTCCCTTTTAACCCTATTTGTTATAATTTTTATAATGTGCTGTTTGTGCTTTAAGACTGCATCACAGATTTATCTGAGGAATTTCTGAATATATTCATATCCTTCAATTAGATGAACAATTGAAAAAGTTATTCCTCTAAGAATGGGTTTGATAGAAAATTTTACTTGTTGGTCTTTCATCAAAAACACCATTGCATTTTCAAAGCAATTGTTTGAAGCAATCAGCTAAATATCTGGGTTTTATAGAGGTTTCTCATTTTGTTGGTTGCTCAAGGGAAGTCTGGCTATAGTATCCTACTGCTCTGAAATGAACAGAAGCAAGGGAATATCAAGGTAATTTAACTTTAAATAAACCTCCTTTTCAGCAATGCTCAGCGGACATAAATGAATACATTTTGTAGAAGCTGTGAATACTTTATCATAGCTATTGTTCTTTTTAATGTATTTCAGAGGCATTGCAGGTACTATAATTCCAAATGATTTCCACTTCAAGTTCTCACCAGATACGGTTTGCACTTAAACTGGAAACTCAAGAAAAGGTCAAGATGAGCACAATGAGCACTACACTAAAACACAGTGCAGGAAAGGCCAGCCTGAGATGTGATGCAAGTTGAAAAGCATGCAAAGTGCACATACATGCTAGAAGAATGTAGGATTAACTAACTGACCAGAAAAGTTTAAGTATTCAGGGCCAATTATCAGGTTGACTTGATAACTGTGTTTCTTTTAAAATGTCTCTTCTTTCTGGCGCTCTGGATGCCCAACTTTCAGACCTCTAATTCCTCATCAGCTTATCCAATAAAGGAAAAAGGGGAGACTTCTCAGTTGTATCTGATAACACATCCATACTTTTAGATTGGTGCTAAGGGTCAAAATTATATTTTTGAAGGATCTTAGGATTCAAGTCAAAATTACTCAGGAGGTACCATTTGTTCATGCTAAAGAACAGTACAGCATAGTGGTTAGGGGTGAGAGGACTTACTTGTTTTGAATCCTGGCTCTACCGCTTAATCATTGTATGACTTTAAGTAAGATGCTTAACTTTACTCTCTATGCTTTAGGTCATCATCATAAAAATGGAAGCATTAATAAAACCTCCTACTTAAGATCTATAAGAGGATTAAATAAGAATTCCAAATAGGAGTACTGGATACTCAATTAGGTCATGGAGACAGAAAAGTCCTTAAAATCCAGTACTTTTAATCATATAACATTGCTTGGTTACTATATAAGAGTGCTGTGTTGGAAGCTGGGAATCAGTAACGTATGAGACAGACCCACACTCAATAAATACAGCCCAGTTGAGGAAACAGAAACAAATAATTAAAATCGAATAGAGTATTTGTGTTAAAAATAAGCTGAGTTTTACAAAGGTTCTTTATATTATCAGAGGGTGAAAGGAAAGAATTCCAGGAGGAGATGCTATCTGGGCTTATTTTTTAAAACATAAATAATTTCTGAAAAGTTTCAAGTTATTTTTATTTAATTGGATCTTGTATTGCTACTGGGAGACCCGATCCTATTTTCCAACCCCTTTTCTGTCCTCTAATTTTTCATTCACCTAAATTAGCAAATAGCTGAAAGGGTATATGACGGAGATACAAAGAATGAAGAAAGTAGACAAAAAACTGATCTAGGGTTAATAGCTGACATCCCCCCTCCCTTGATATAATCTCCATGCTGTCTTCTTTTTTTTTTTTTAAGATTTTATTTGTTTATTTGACAGACAGACATCACAAGTAGGCAGCAAGGCAGGCAGGGGGGGGGGGAAGCAGGCTCCCTGCTGAGCAGAGAGCCCAACTCAGGGCTCAATCCCAGGACCCTGAGATCATGACCTATGCCGAAGGCAGAGGCTTAACCCACTGAGCCACCGAGGCATCCCTGCATGCTATCTTAAGGATAGGTTTTCCTAGGCTTAAAACAATGAAATATAATAAGTTATAGAATTATATAAAAAAGTAGCCTAACTTTTAAATAAAGCTTAAAGGAAAAAAAAATTCCTTTGGAAAAGACATGAATTTCTATGATATGCCAAAAACTCTGAAAGACACAGAGGCTTTGAAGCAAAGACCCAGGAAAAATAGTCATTTAAAGTACAGGAGAAAAAAGCAAAATTCATAGACACCCTGATTCCAAGGGTCTAAGCCAAAAACTTCCAATCACAAAAACTAAGGAAGTGATCTTAATTTTCACATTTTGTGTTAAGATTAGCATGAACAAATTAACTATACCAGGAAAGGACAGATGAGGACAAATAAAAATTATATAAAACCTGCCTGTCATACTGGGATAAGTACTCTCCCTTGAAAATTTCTTAGGGTTAGTGCTTAGGAAGGGATTGATTAAAAGCACTGTAGTAAAGGAGAGGAGGACATAGGATTGATTAAAAGCACTGTAGTAAAGGAGAGGAGGACATACTATAGATAACTATAGCTAAATATGCCTTGCTTTATCTTGGCCTTCTAGTTCAGCACAAAACTCAAGTCTTTTAACAGTTAGAAAGTTTGACCTGCTGTGTTACAATCATGTGATCTCCTGGATAGAGATCTGCCACAGCTCAGTCAATACCTGAAAATGATAACACTACAATTTCAAAGGCTAAATCTATTCTCTACATAGAACATCTATAAAGCCTGGGTTGACATTCATTTTCATTTTACAAACAGCTCTTCTGAAATATATTTAAATAGCATTCTGCTTCAAGACAGTGACTGAGCAACTTCTGAGAATCTATGAATTATTATTCCTTACTAGTCAAGTACATAATGTGGTAAGGGAAGGCAAGATAAATATCAAAAAGAATTTCATAAGACTTCAAAATCTATATGGGAAAAGGATTGGAGAAAAAAATATATATATACATATCACAAAAGACCTAAAAGAAAGAGATTTGAGGAAAGCTTTTTGAGCATAAATTTTATTATTATTAAGGGTAAAAGAAGAATCAGCAACATCCAGCCTATTAGTTCACTCTTCCTGCTAGAGGACTAAAACAAAATCCTACCACAGCACATATGCTCTGAAGAAACATCTTGAATTAACATTACCTATGCTCTCAAAAACTTACAAAATATGCATATTTTAGAGTGAAAACCAAAATATACCATGTTTCTCAAATGGGGGTTGGAGAAGGACACTTTGGCACATGCAGAGTGAAGATTAAGATGAAACAGCCACATTTATGGTGGTGATGGGCACTGGCTTCGGGGAAAAAAGTATATAGTTGGTAGATGGCTAATGGTAAGATTATGCTATTTCTGCATTTGGTAAAGAAAAAAAGGAGGGGGGCACTAAGGTTTGAAAAAGTAGTAAGTGTAGAGCACAGTAGATCAGCAATTCGTCTTCTAATTTTAAATGTCAAGGACCATAGTGTAAGAAAGAAATGCATTGCCTGTGGAGGTCCAGGCCTCAAGATGGCTCTCGAGATGAATTCACCACTGTGTAGGCCTTCAGGCTCAGAAAGCAGATTAAAAGAGTCTGTGCACAAATTAATCAAGTTACAGAAACCGATGTCTGAAAATCAGAATGCCTGAGCAAAGAACAGAAATGGGAAATTCACAAGGAGGAGGCAAAAATGGCAAACCAAGAGATACCATTGTTAATTTGCACATTTCCAAAAAATAATCAAGGGTAAAACCAAATTGTCAAGTATGTTAGGAAACGAGCATTCCCACCTACTGCTTTTGGAAACATGAAGTGAAAGCACAATTTAACAAAATACACCAAAATCCTTATATATTTCTTGGCCTAAATCTAAAAAATCATAGTTAAAATTAGCTGTGAAGTACATAAAGCTATATACACAAAAGCTCTCTTCAAAACATTGTTGAAAAAAAAAAAAGAGAAATGGAAATAACCTGAACTTGAAAACACTGGTTGGAGAACAATCTTAGGGAAGTAGTACTGGAAGAACTCTAATGTTTTCATAAGAAACTCAATTTATTTTAACTACTCTGTTTGGAAAGAAACTTACTTTGTGAACAAAAGGCAGATGGTCTGCCATGGAAACAGAGAAGGGAGAGCTATTACCCAAGAATCTTGGCTAAAGAAGGCAAAGTTAAACATTATGGCTCTGTCTAAATATCTACCGAGGGAAGACAGTCTCAGGAAAGCTTCTCTCAGAGACACTAAATATCATCTTGTGCTTTTTGTTCTGATTGCATGCCTAATTCCTGACAATATAGTTTGTCTTTTTTTTTTCCATAGAGATTACATGAATTCCCCTCTCCTGAGAATTATGATCAACTTGTTATTTGGATTTATCCTTAAATTTAATTAGATGACATTCTTTTTTTTTTTTTTAGCCATCTTTGCTTTGACTTTAAATATTTAAGTAAACTTTTAATTTTAGAATAATTTTAGGTTAACAGAAAAGTTGCTTAGTATAGAGTTCTCACATATCCCTCATCCATTTCCCCTAATAATATCTTATACTATTTTAGTACATTTGTCACAACTAAGGAATCAACACTGATATATTACTGTTAACTAATCTATACACTTATTCATACTATATTTTATTAAATTTTTTAAAATATTTTTAAAATTTATTTTATTAGAGAGACAGAGATCACAAGTAGGCAGAGAGGCAGGCAGAGAGTGATTGGAAGGGAAGCAGGCTCCCCGCTGAGCAGAGAGCCTGATGCAGGGGCTTGATCCCAGGACCCTGAGATCATGACCTGAACCAAAGGCAGAGGCTTTAACCCACTGAGCCACCCAGGTGCCCCTATTTCATTAAATTTATTAAAAGCGAAATGATGTGTTTAATCATTCCATGTTATTGCTTTGGTTAATATGCCTAGCTATAAAGTTTTAACAAATGCTTACTTACTCTTCCTACTTCCCACCCCCCAAAAAAGTCTCAAAACCTTTTCTGTAGTCCTTAAAAATGTACATAAATTTATGTACAAAATAACTGCACATTGTGCTATGTTAAAACTAGCCCAAATCTCTGCAATGAGGGATAATTCTGCTCTGCAAATCAAGAATTGATTTAAATAATTTTAATAAAATAAAATAAGAGATTTATTTTAAGGAATTGGCTCACACAATTGCAAGGCTGGACAAGTATAAACTCAATAGGATGGTCTGGCAGTACTCAGGGAGGCACTGACTGGTCTTGAGGCACAATTTCATTTCCTCTAGGGAACTGAGTTTTTGTTCCTAAGGCCTCAACTGACTGGGTTAGATCTATGCACATTAATTAGGTCAGCTTTTACTTAAAGTCAGCTTAAAGTCAGCTTTTACTTAAAGTCAGCTGATAAGATGTTAACTTGTACCTACAAGATACCTTCACAGCAACACCTAAATTTGTGTCTGATTAAATCATTGGCTGCTGGGGCCTAGCCAAGTGAATACATAAAACTAACATGGCAGGTAACATAACCTCTGACCACATCCTGCTGGGCAGAAATCAGACAAAGGAGAGAGAGAGGGAGGGAGGAAGAAAAAAAGAAAGGATCATTAAGGCCCTCAGTATTTTAATTTTCAAAAGAATGGTCATTACCCATTTAAGCAGCTTTACTTTTGTCATGCTAAACATTATATAGGAATTATTAAGTTTAATTACATTGAATAAAAGTTTATATAATCAGCACCCTTTTTAACAATAGTCTTTGATACTAAAGATTTTTTTATCTATATAGACTAGGGATTAGTGGTCCTTGAACAATAGTCCTTTGTTGGAGCAAATTCACTATCAAATACTTCACCACAGGTCCCTGTAACACAGCAAAATGAATATAAAAGAATGAAAAATACTAAGTGCATACTAGGACATATATACCTTGGCTTATATAACACTAATTCAGTGCCTTTACAGTACTGGGCCTATGTGTCATCAAATGCCTTATATACTGGGGGACTCAACACCTAAATTTTAAAAAGGAAACATAAAGCAAAAAGAGTGTATCTCTTGATCTCTACAGAGGAATAAGTCAGAGCAAAATCTCTCTCTTGTATTTATTTTCCTTATTCTGACATTCTCACATCTATGATAGTTATGAGAATTAAAATTAGTTAATATTTAAAAACTTTTTTTAATATTAATATTATTGCATATAATTAGGTACACATTAGGTAAGACATTTTCATAAGTTTATACAATAGAAATGTCATTCACAAATCCTATCAATTAACTAACTAAAAGAGTAAGATAAATATCCCTGGGCCAGTACTGAGCATTCAAGCTTTTTCATAATGCAAAAGATATAACTTTATTTATATCTATATATTGGTTATTTATAACTATATATTTATTAGTTTCTCCTTTCTGGCCAAATTCTCCTTGCCAATTCTGTGCACCTCCTAATAGTTATACAATCCTTTCAGGGATCTGATGAAAATTATTTCCTAATATGGGAGATGCATTTCTAATAAGAAGAACTAGAAATGCAAACTGCAAACAATGATTTTTCATTAGCTGGAAAGCTACCCTAAGCATTTAAATATAACACAAACATATTACCAAAGCAATTACAGTGCACATAGCTACTCAAATCTGAACATAGACCAATTCTAAATTGCTTTATAATCAATAATATATATTACTGGTCACAATTATGGAACATTAGAAGTAATCTAGAGTTGTATATAATTATGGTACATCCATGGCACTTTCCAACAAAGTCAATAATAGCATTTTATTTTAAAGTTTTAATTTAAATTATAGTTAGTTAACATATAGTATAATATTAGTTTCCAGGAATGGAATTTAGTGATTCATCACTTACATGTAACGACCTAGTGCTCATCACAAGTGCTCTCCTTAATATCCATCACTCATTTAGCCCATCCCCCCATCTATCACCCCTCCAGCAACCCTCAGTTTGGCCTCTATAGTCAAGAATCTTAGTGTTTGGGCACCTGGGTGGCTCAGTTGGTTAAGCCTCTGCCTTCAGCTCAGGTCATGATCCTGGAGCCCCAGGATCGAATCCCACAACAGGCTCCCTGCCCAGCAGGGAGTCTGCTTCTCCTGCTGACCTCTCTCCTCTCATGCTCTCTCTGTCTCTCAAATAAATAAATAAAATCATTTAAAAAAAAGAAAAGAATCTTAGTGTTTGCCTACATTTTTCTCCCTCCCCTATGTTCATGTTTTGTTTCTTAAATTCCGCATGAGTGAAATCATATGATATTTGTCTGTCTCTGATTAACTTGTTTCACTTAGCATCATACACTCTGGCTCCATCCATGTCATTGCAAAGGGAAAGATTTCATTCTCTTTTTTTTTAAAGATTTTATTTATTTATTTGACAGACAGAGATCACAAGTAGGCAGAGAGGCAGGCAGAGAGAGAGGAAGGGAAGCAGGCTCCGTGCCAAGCAGAAAGCCCGATACAGGGATCTATCCCAGGACCCCGGGATCATGAACTGAGCCGAAGACAGAGGCTTTAACCCACTGAACCACCCAGATGCCCCAAGATTTCATTCTTTTTGATGGCTGAGTAATATTCCATTGCATATATATCTAACATCTCTTCTTTATCCATTCATCAGTTGATAGACACTTGGGGTCTTTCCGTAGCTTGGTTATTGTTGATAATGCTCAAACTCAAAACAGCATTTTTGTATTCTTTGTGTAAATATTTAGTAGTGCAATTGCTGAGTTGTAAGGTAGTTCTATTTTTAAATTTAGAGGAACTGCCATACTGTTTTCCAGAGCTGCAGCACCGGTTTGCATTGCCACCAACAATGTAAGAGGGTTCCCCTTTCTCTGCAACTTCACCAACATCTGTTGCTTCCTGTGTTGTTAATTTTAGTCATTCTGACAGGCGTGAAGTGATATCTCATTATAGTTTTGATTTGTATTTTCTGATGATGAGTGATATTAAGCATCTTTTCATATGTCTGTTAGCTGTTTGAATGTCTGCTTTGGGAAAATGTCTCTTCATGTCTTCTGCTCATTTCTCAACTGGATTATTTGGTTTTGGGTGTTGAGTTTGATAAGTTCTTTATAGATTTGGGCATCAACCCTTTTTCAGATATGTCATTTGCAAATATCCTCTTATTCTGTTGGTTGCCTTTTAGTTTTGCTGATTGTTTCCCTCCCTGTGGAGAAGCTTTTATCTTGATGAAGTCCCAATAGTTTCATTTTTGCTTTGGTTTCCCTTGCCTCCAGAGGCATGTAAAAGTGTTTCTCAAAAATTTACAATTTTAGAAATAATTCATTTGTCAGATTAGCTTATTAAACATAAACTAGTAACACTATCCTGTAAAGTCAAAATCAGCAGCAAAATAAATATCTATAGCCATTTTGTTGCAGTGCTGACATTCAAATAGTTGAACAGATTAGACCGTATTCTCACCTTAAATGTAGATCTATCAGGTAGGGAAAGGAAGTATTAAGTAACAAAGTATACTTCCATGATATTGCTAAGTTACTCTGACACTAAATGGCTCAAGTACTCAAAGAAAAATGATTGCTAAGCTCTTATTCTTAGCGTTTCCTCAGTAGGAAATCTTCACACTGTTTTCACAGACTCCTTGGATGAACCACACATAAACAGTACACTTGTCAAAGAATTGATATATTAAAACAGTGGGGAAAAACAGAGACAAGACTTTTTTAATGTAAAACCCAAACCAGGTTTTCCCTATTGAGGGAGAATTGTTTGAATTCTTACAGAAGCTTGGTGAATTGCAGAGGCTCTTGATATATATTAGAGTCAATTAGGGAGCTTTAAAAACATTGATTGTAAATTAATCACACTGGGGTTAGGGCAGTGCTAGATATTCATATTTTTAGAGCCCTCCTAATTATTCTAGTGAACAGCCATGATTGAAAAGTTCTGAGGCAGTAGAAAAAGAAGTGAACCTCCAGTTATACACTGCATACTGAACATATAAGTTTGCCTCACACATTCCTCCTAAATCCCAATGACTTAACAGAGGACTCCATCGTGCTGGAGACAAGGGCTTTATTCCTTGTATACACACTATCTAAGCTTTTGTTCTTCCTCTTAATTGTCCTATGTGAAAACTCTTTATTTTATTTGTTTCACTACTCAGAGTTCTCATGAATGAGCTGAGGGAGTAGTGCTGAAATTCTCAGGGCCCAGATGTTTGTCTCTCAATTATTATTATTTGAAAATGGACAATTTGTAGTCATTCAATGAACCTGCCATTGTTGTTGTTTTCCTACATGTACAAATGTCATGGGGCCAAATGGAACCAAATAGTTGAAATGCTGGCAGGATTTCCCCAACAAGAATTAAGAACTTCAGTGGCCATGCTGGAGCACCTGAGATATATAAATAGGATAATCCACTGTGTAGTGGTTAAGAATCAAAGGACTCAGAGACTCCAAATATTCCATTGTTAGTATTTTAATATTTTATATGAAGAAGATTTTAAGAGAAAAATTTTATTGTGACAATATGCATGAGCCTAAAGAGTATTATGTTAAGTGAAATAAATCAGAGAAAAACAAATACCATATGATTTCACTTATATGGAATCTGAAAATCAAAACAAACAAATAAATAAACAACAGAATCATAAATACATAGAAACTCATAAATACAAAGAACAAATTGGTGGTTTCCCAGGGGGAGGTAAGCTGGGGGATGGCCAGAATTGGTGAAGGGGATTAAGAGGTACAAATCTCCAGCTACACAATAAAATAAGTCTCACTTACCTACTAACCCATCATAAACATAACCTTCTCACTGGTAACATATCTTCACAATATCTTCTAATGTAAGTGGAGAACACCATTCCAACTCCAGTGGAATTATACCCTTAAATATTGGTGAAGTTCAGACCTATACAATCAACTTTTCTAACTCAGATTGAAAACAAAATTTTAATGAAGAATTGAGAATTGTCCTTGGATCATGTAGTCTGGTATTCTCTGCCCTTACCAATTAATATATCTCCTCACAAGGCCCCAAAAAACAAAAATCTGTTTTTATTAGAAAAAGAGAGAACAGATTGATTACAAAATTACATGAAATATAGGGATCAAAATTTGAACATAAATGAATAACAAGAAAGATATAAAAGTATAAGATCTCTTAGCTGTTATCTCTGAAGTCTTTTCTATCAAAATTGGTAAAAAATTCAGACCTGTAAACAGGGAAAAATCAATTTATCCTAGACTTTAGAGACCATGGCACTATCATCTTTAGAAACTATACTCATCTCTGTCAGAGAATATATTACAACTACCCTATGTACCTGCTTTATTGATGGTTTTAAAACTGAAGTGGCAGATTTAATAAGGAAGTAGATGATAAGATATTCTATTTGCCTCCTGTCTGAATTACAAAAGCTGGCAAATCACACACACACACACACAGAAAAATAGGAAAACAAAATCAAAGCAAAAACAAAGCAAAAAGCTTTGAAGACAGACTACAAAAGTAGAAAAATTGCAGACGGAATTAATAACTCTTCAGATTAAGAAACAAGGTCGCCTCCAAGTCTAATGTAGAAAAAACTACATTCGTATCATAAAAAAAGGGACAATGTAAGAACATTAGCCCTGCCTTAACTGAAAAGAATATCAAAAGTCAAAGGACAGATTTGTCTAACAAAAGAACATCCTCCAAGGATAGAAGACCTCTCTGTTCTGTCCCAAATCGCCCTTACTGTGAAAAGGAGACATTTCCATGCAATTTGCAGGAACACTATATTCCATATCTAGTTGATCCTATGACTTTTTTGTTATGCCTTCCTTGGAATATTTCAGGGGTAAGAATCTCAAATAATCCTCAAGGTTCTCAACTACTTCCTGTTTCATCTATTTCCTATCTGTCTGGGACATTGCACTATAGTCAACATGCTTTTCTCCTTAGGGATTTCCCTCCAATGAATCTGCTAGAACAAAACATACTGCAAAAATAAGATTTCTTAATCCATTTGGATCAGAAAGCCACTTTCTGGGCAAAAATTGTGTCTACAATTTGATGATAGCACAGATTTTATTATGAAAACACCCTCTATTGATACCTCAATCTCTGAATCTGTCCCCAAGAGCTTCTGGGCTAAAAACAGTTCAGACATGGGACACATAGAGGAGGCTGAACCCTTAATGACCTCAATTGATCTGGCTGAAACTTTAGTGAAATTAACCTAATACCCACTAGAAAGAGAAACTACTCAAGATCTGTGTCCCATTGTATCTGTGTATCTCCTAAAACAACTCAATAGTCCCTGTATTAGCCCTTGTATTATCCCTGTTCTGCCCATCAGAAAGATAAATAGGTGTAGCTACTGCTTTGTTTGTTTTAAAGGCCATTAAAAGGTTGTGCTCCTCTGCTTCTCAGTGTTCCCCAGCCCTAATATCATCCTTGCTCATTGACATGCTGTTTACTTTATGGCATTAGATCTACACACAGCATTCTTTAGTATACACTTATACCCAAGACTTATGGTATCTATTTGCATTCACTCAAGAAAATCAACAATATACTTGAATAGTTAGGCCCCAGGGTTTACAGAAGTACCTTCTTACTCCTTAAAAATACTTAATCATAAACTTACAGACATTCTATTCCCAGGAATCCACTTATATACAATATGTTGATGATCTTCTGTTATGCTCTCTGAGAGTTTTACAAAATTAATTCCTTTCACCTGAGAATAGTGATACCATAAAGGAAACAAAAAGTATCTACCTATGAACTCCAATTTTGCCAGACCCAAGTGCATTAACAAGGCTACCACTTCAGACAAAATAGATAGTATCTTTCTCTTCAAAGACTGGAAGCTATTCATCATTTTATCTGGATAATTACTAAAAGGATTTCTTGGTCCCATAGGATACTATAGATATTAGATTCCACACTCTTCTGATGTGATAATTCCAGACATACATAAGCCCTTTCCTTGGGTAGACACTAGATTTTCTCCTATAACTTAGAGAACCCCCTTTAAAAGACCTCATCTTTAAACTCCTCAATTATAAAAATTTTTTATCCTATTTGTACCTGAAAGATCAGGTCAGGTTTTGGATGTTCCATATACAATGGACATTAAAAACCTATTATTCATGATAGCCTCTCATTGACCCCAGGGCCAAAGCTTACCCTTCTAGTTCATGTGCAGTGGCAACATAGTTAACTGGGGCCTCTGTGAATTCATTTTAAAATATGTATTTTGGGAC
>ML100206.1:0-16221 GCA_003697995.1 Taxidea taxus jeffersonii
ATAAATTTAGAGGCTGTTTTGTTTAAAATGTGGTTCTCTATGCTTATTGCAGCGAGTATGCTTTTTAATTTTTTTCCTAATTTTCCTTTTTACAATTAATTAGGCTTTAACTTACAGATTAAAAGGTATATTTACATCTTGAGGTATGGGGAGTTACTTAAGTCACCATTCGTCAAGATCCAAATATACTCAGACAGCTAGACAAAGCCCTCTTTACCTACATGGGAGTTTGTCAGTAAGTTAATGCCCCACTTATTGTAAACAGTTCAAAAAAGCATACTCACTTCATGCAGTCACATCGTCTTCGGTTGGCAAGATTAAATATTGTGTTTGTATTTTGGTTTCTTTGGAGATCATGGAAGTGGCTCGTTAAATTGCCAATTTGTTATTAATCAAGTCCTTCATGAGCAGGTAGCCAGGCAACCATGCTGACACGGTTTCTGGGTGGGAAGGCAGAGGAGTAAAGCAGCTCAATGTTTCTTTAGTTGGCAGAAAAGAGGTCCACAAGTGAATGCCCAATTAGGTACAGTCGGCTATAAACTGCCTTAACAATGCAACTTATTTAAGAGTGTCTCTCTCTAAAGTGACACTCTGGGCAGGGAGCTTCAAAATAATTTATAGAATAGTAACTGCATTTTTTGTAAACTACTGAATTATTTTCAAATACATAAGCATGGTGAACTAAGACATTTTAAACAATAAGAGGCACCTGTGCGTTAAGTCAAAGCCTAACAAGGGTCTGTCTTCCCAAAACAATGATTTTAAAGTTTGGTGTTTTGTAATGTCACTTGACAAAGGAACTAATGAGGCAGTTCCATTTGTTAGAATAAAAATCAATACGTCAGAGCTCAGGCCAAATGTGAAGTTTTCAGTAATTATGGCAAGAGCTATTATTTTAAAAGTTTGTCCTCCAACTATGCAGGCTTCGTGGAGACTTGTGTCCTACCGTAACACACACTTAGCTGAACCCGGTGGGCTGCACGCAGTTCCTAGGTAAATGAAAGGAAACTCCCTTCCTAGAATTCACAAAGCCCAAGTGCCACCACTATCTCAAGAGCAGTTCTGCTCTTGAGCAGAAACTGCTGGTACAGACAGGGGTGCTTCTAATGGTCTGTTTTGCTCATTTCCATTTGCCCTAATTTATTTAAATCCAGAACTGGGCTATTTCCATTCAGACCCCTCCCCCAAAAGAAACCTGCATCAAGAATAGCCAACCACTACTTGCTGCTGAATAAGAGCTGCTTTCAAAAATGTACCAGCGAGCTCTATGAAGTCAAATTGCTCAAAGAAAATTAAGAGAAAACTTTTGGGATAGGTCCTATTGGCAGAACTGCAGACCTCCAATGTAAAGTGCACTCTTCTTAGAAGGCTTCCCTTCTTATCTATAACCTTCATTAACATGCCAGGAATCTCTGGTGCTTCATTTCAATCATCTTTAAAACAAATAATTCATCTTTACGTTAACACATGAGCTTTCATGTTACAAGCTGACACTTTCTGCCTCATATGTAACTTATGATGGCTGAATAAAAGCATCTATGATAAAATTTTTATTTCGTTCCTGTCATGGATTTCCATATTTTTAACAAATGCCTAGACAACATGAATCCTGAAAAGCCAAGGAAACAAGACAGTAAAACTGGTGTATGTATATACCTAAACTTAAGAAGACCTAGGTTTTGAAAGGATTGCTGGTCTCACCGACATACCTGATTCGTTGTTTTTAAATAGGATAAAAACATTCTAATAAGCAGCAGATAGAAAACATGAGAAGTTCTGTAAGTCCCCAAAGTATTTACATTTAACCACTCATTATCTTCTGTCCTTACGATAGGACATCTAAACTTAATCCCTCCCTCAAACATTATACTTAGTATTTTCCGTGTATAATCTTAGAAGACTGAAAATAACCTAAATCTCCCACTTAGCTCTTTTAGAAATCCTTGATCAGAAACTTCTACTATATACTCTTAAAACTAGTTCTAGAGTGCTCATTCCTAATGACTGGCATCTTCTTCCAGAAACTATTCATGTTCTCAATCTGAGAAGACAGCCACATAGGATCGTTTAAGAGTCCTCATTTTCCAAACTGAGTTATCATTAAACCAAACAATAATAAAACAACTAAAAATTCGCTAATATGCTTGGATTCCTACAATATAACCTTCCTTGTAATGTATCTCTTCGTAGTTCTCAAACTGCTGAGAAAATTTCTTTATAATATGGCAAGCAAAATAAAGAGATGAACTGAACTGAAAGGCTTTTCTTTTCCTGCACTCTCCCACTGGACTCGTATGTTCTACCTACACCAAACCACTGTCATGCTACACTTTCCCACATATGTACATCAACTGAGCCTGCTACCAAGGAAAGTCACGTTCTCCCAGGACCAAGACACAACCCAATTTACCTCTCTTGCAAAATTTTCCTTGCTGACTCCTATACGTAGAATAAATTATTTCCACTCTGCTTCCAAACACACCTCAATATAGTACTTTTGACATTTTGCTATCTCCTCCTAATGAACTCAAAACCACCTGACAGCTTAGCCCAGGTCTTAGGGGTGTTTTCCTTGTAATTTCCAGGTATCTAGTATCTTCATCAAATCTAGTATCTTCATCAAATCAAATTTTGCAATCCCCTGATTGCAAAAACTTTCTCTAACACTAAGAAAACCAAATAAATAGAACTATCAATCACAATGACATGCCATTAATAGTACAACTCACCTTGGTTTGAGAAATGATAAATGCCTAAAATGCAGAGCTTAAAACTGATAAAATATGGTGTTTAATACATTTACCAAAATAAAACTGGTTAACTTATTCATTTAGTTTTTTCATTCTGTCCTAACTTCCCTTTCCCACACTTGAACAAAACTTTCTATGTTGACACGAAAGAAACGTTACAAACTCCCTCTCAACTTGGTCATGGGGCTCTATTTTGCTGTAGTAGGTATATAAGGAAAAGGAGTATGAGTTTAAATGCTCTTCTTTTACAAATGCTAAGCTCGTGGATATTAACACGGCAGAACCAAAATAATTCATTTATTTTTGCTGTCCTTAGCAGTCTAGGTTAATGTCATAAAATACTACCTCTTACTTTTGGCTGAAAAAGATTACTCAGATAACATCAAATTTCCTAGACAATCAAAAGAAAGTAACTGTACTAAATATCTGAAAGGTGGAAAATGAAAATATACCATGAATACAAGTATTCTCAGTCCATTCTGCAGTGTGTACATTAGCCAGAAAAACTAAGGCAACTGTTGCCCTGATAAAAAGTTTAATATTTTTAGGATACCAATTTCTAATACTATTTTAAAAATAAAATACTATAGAGCAAATCATGAGAGAAACATTCTTATAAACCATGTCTTTATAATTTTAGGATATTTTTAAAAAATCCATTAAGTAAAAAAATAATGAAGTTAAAAAAATAGCAAAAATGGATATATATGTTTAGGCTTCTATTTAGTGAATGACTGTGATGCCATCAACCACCAAACAACCAAACTTACCTATAGACACCAAAAGACAGAAGTTACCAGCAGACATACTTTACTGAGCTCCTAAAGTACCCCAAACTTGGTCAACTTACCAAAAGAAGGCTGGCTGCTGTGATCAAGAATATTCTTAATCTATTTCCAATTCTGGAACATGTTTTACTTTAACAAACTAGGGCCTTAAGAACACAGTTAAAGTTACCTTCCCCATAAATTTGGTTTACAAGTAGATATTTTAGGCTTCAGAGGCCACACATGGCCTCTGTAGTTGGTTTTTTTTTTCCCCCCTCTTTAAACAACCCTTTAAGAAACCTAAAAAGTGCTTTTCGGCTTGCAGGTTGTACAAAAATAGAGCGAAGGCTGGATCTGGTCACTTCTGAAGTTTGGCACCCTTGCCCTAAAATATCTGAGGTAACAAAGTGTTTTATGTCCAATATATCTCAATAAGGCAGAGAAAAAATATTTGTGCAATTAAAGAATGGACCACCTACAGATACTTGTGCGAGGTGTTCTGTAACTCGAAATGTGTTTTAGCAACTCAGTGCTATTAGTTATAGATTTTCCAAATTATAAAAACGTTCTTCATGATTTAATGGAAGATTCACAAGAATGCCCAATTTGTAATGAGGAAGGCAGTACTAAAAAATAACAGGGTAAAATGATCTTAGGTGCCATTTTAATAGTGGAATAAAATACTTTAACATATTTTGTGGATACATACTAAGCCCTTTGCTGTATATGGAGAAAGATGTGAAAGGAAAATTATCTCCAACTATGGTGAAACGACATATCTGGTGTAGTTTCCTGTTAAAATCTGTGTCTCTTGATATCAGTGATCTTTTCTTCTCAGGCAATAAGACCCAAAGGTACCAACAACATGATAATCTACATGACATAATTCTACGAGAAGCAACACTTACACAATGCCAAGAAAGCATGCTTCGAGGCCATCAGAACCAGCACTCTCCGGAGGATATCCTTATTGATAATGTAGTTTTTTATGTGGTACGTGTGGTGCTCCACACAGAATGTTAACAATTCCAGTACAAGTGCCAACAATTGGGCAGTCTGAAAATCATCTGAAAACAAAACACAATTCTATTTAATGACTAACATTCTTTTCCTTTCTAAATTTAAGTATCCAAATTCCAACCAAGTAAAATCCTTTCTGTTGACCCAAAATTTTAAAGTTAAGGAAAAGGGAACAAACACTGAATCCCTACCATGTGCCTCAAGAACTGTGCTTTACATTTTCTTAACTCTGATGAATTAGTTTCACAAAACCCAAGTCTGAATGATAAGGCAGGGCTGGGACACAAATCTATTAGATCTGCTTTATTCCCAAGTGCAAGAATGCTCTTATAAGATGTACACATAGCACAGGAGATCCAGAAAGATCCCACCCGCTCTTTGGTGGAATTACTCTCTCTGCTCCATTGATTCCAATGTGTTTTGTGGCTCCTTTATTACACAGATGAACCCACACTGGATTACCTTTCTTCCTCAGCAGGCAGCAAGCCTCTGGAAGTATTTTACTCACTTTTTATTTCCCCCATATAGTCCCTAAAGATTGTAGTACAATGCCTTCTACAACAAAGGGTTTTTAAATAAATGTTTGCAGAACTAAATATATATGTTTGGAAAGAAGCCTCAAGCTTTACCTAATATGAATAAAGTAGACAGGAAAAATGATTATCAAGTTTCCAAGACATGATTCTAGAATCACAGAAAAGGATAAATTAAACATTTACTTTCTAAGTACTGTTTATTTATACTATATTGGTAATTCGTATGATAAAATAATAATCTTGAAATGTCAATAAGGGATTTCCCACTGAAGACCCTAAAACTACTTTCTGAATTAAACACACATTATGCAAGCTAAAGGAATAAAATGCAGAAGTAAGTGTCCCTAACCTTATGAATAATCCTCAATGCAAATAAAAAGTTTAATTAATAGTAAGCATCTTTGCTCTACACATCTGGAGTGCAAATAACTAAAATGATTTTTCTTATTTCCTTCTATTTAACCTATGTAAATATATTGCTTTAACAGAAAACTGTTTTTAATAATGACAGCAACAATTATCTCCTCTTGTACATCTTATTATCTCCAATTATACGCTTTAAAGGAATTCTACCTTGAACACCTTTTTTGAAAATATATTACTACACCTCTCCTCTGTGTTAACCAAATGGCTTGAACTTTAAAAGACTATTACTCTACATCAACTTTGAACTTGAGAAGTTAAGAACAAAGAACCTTACTACCAACCTGCATTATCTTACCTTTGCTAGGTTTATCTTCTGTTGTATTTGCCAATAAGGGAGCAGTGAGGACATGCATACAGTGCTTGTAAAAGAAACCCAGAAATTCAGTCTTCTCTGTTTTCTAAGGAATCAAAAACACTTCCATGAATTTTAACTGCATTGGTTCCTACCAATAATTAACAACATACTAGTATGAAAAAGAGAAAAATGCCCGTGGCTTACATTGGCAGTAGCTAACATGTTTTCTGGGTCAACTAAAGTTCGAAGCAGGCCCATAAGTTGGACTGCTCCTCCAAGTTCAGGGTCTGTATCACAAATCATATGCTCTATAATGAGGTTGATGAGCAAAATGTCCTGGGGAGAAAAGTACACACAGTAAGGATCACTTATTATGGGAATAGAAAAGCACATACTATGCATGTTACAGCATTGTATCTAGCTCTAGATGTCTTGTTAACTGCAATCCAAATGATATGACTAACTAATAGGATAGATATGTGGAAGCATTTCCCTCAAGTGTGGTACAGGCACATTTATACTAAGTAATACAGAAAAGAAAGTTTCTCTATTAAGTTCTTTTGATTAAAGCAAAAACCAAACTTTGGTCCTAAGAGATCTTTACACTTCTTTTTCTTTTTATTCATTTGACAGACAGAGATCACAAGTAGGCAGAGAGGCAGGCAGAGAGAGAGGAGAAAGCAGGTTCCCCACCAAGCAGAGAGCCCGATTCGGGGCTTGATCCCAGGACCCTGTGATCATGACCTGAGCTAAAGGCAGAGGCTTTAACCCACTGAGCCACCCAGGCACCCCTGATCTTTACACTTCTTGGTAACAAAAATCTCCCTTCTGAAGGAAGCTAATGGGCCTTCAGTTTAACATTAAGCTAGAATTTACACCATAGTTCTACTTCTACTGAATTTCTAGATTCCTTCTATTTATAGCAAATGAGATCTGTATCTATTCTCCATTTATGTAAATGATACAAAGTTTCCATTTAAAGTAGATTTGCTTGGTACCCAAATGTGTGAAATTAGAGGAATAATACTATGCTATTTAGATAGCACAGAGAACAAGTCTGTTACATAGGTTCCAAATGTCACTGAAAATTGATTACTAGTTTTCCTGAGGCTCTATGACTGGTGTTCCTGGCCCAAGGAGTAACTACAAACAGAAGGGGATGCAGTGAGGAAATCTCTGCTCTTGTCTGTGTATGCAGTGGTAGGATAGACCTAAAGACTGAGACTGGGAATCAAGAGGCCTACTGCGTATGCAGGAAATACATCACTGTAGGTGCATGTAGGTTTCAGGGCCAACAAGAATAGTCTTTATTTTAAATTAATACAGGTATTTTGGCATTCTGGATAATACTATTTTATTGAAGAAAAATGTGACACAGTATTCAACAGTTCAAACTGGTACTTTTCCTACACTTACCCTGGTAATAAACAAAAACAAAAACAAAACAAAACTCAACCTTAAACACAGAAGTCACCAGGCATTCCACTTCACTTTAACACATTTTTTTTTAAAAGGCAGAAGTCTATTTTCTCATTTTATAAAAATGCAACAGGAATTGTGCATAGAAATTTTTTCCCCCAAGGGGACCCCCCCACCAACCTTTTAAGATGCAGTTGAGGGTAAAATATATCAGTTTATTCTTAAAAGTTACTTGTAAGATTTTGGGGGAAGGAGGAAAAAAAAAATCAGGATCATTGGTTTAATGGTCTAAAAGTAAAACAGAAGAGCATACACATTTGGGGCTGCTGCATATGCCATGTACCATGTACTCCAGGAACGCCCTTCACATTATCAGGATAGATTCCCTCACTTACTCTGTAACTGATGTGTGTGTGAACAAGACAACAGCTTGTTCCTTATGGTTAGGCAGTAAAACAAGTACCCTAAATACTTTTTCAAGGGACTGTGCTTCATTTCTTCATTATTGGTGATTTTGAGAATCTATCCCTAACAAAGCCAATGTTTTTCTAGGGAAGTTACTTATAATCCATATATAGAACATTTATTGATTAAATTATTAAAGCAAGACAATGTATCAAATTTATGACAAAATTAAAAAACGTGATCTCAGAAATTTAAAAAGACATTTAAGTTGAGCATTAACAAGTAACTGCTGTAAAACACAATTTGTAAACTGAGACAAGGAGCCAATTTAGGAAAAATAAGCCATTTCACATTCTGGCTACGCTTTCCCAAATATCAGCTATTTAAATCTTTAAAAATAAATAATAAATGCAGTTATAGCTCCCCATGTATAAATACTTACTGTTAGTGCAAATAATATTTACCTTGTTGGTTATTTTTTGCTCTGTTAACTTCTTACTTACATCATCATTCTGTTGTGCCTCCTGCATGACAAACTCTCGTACCATGGATGGATTATATTCAACCAAGTATGAGAATATATCAGTAGCAGCACTTCGCACCTGTGTATCATCCATGCCCTGCAGATAAAAAGCACTTATTTCTCCTGTAATTATAAAAATACTGACCTTCTAGCTATGTAAATCCAAAATCTAACAAATTATAAGGAAACACTGCAATAAGAGAGGTCAAGGAAATTTGGCATATAAAATTTGTTCTATGGATAAAGTTCCTTTCTTTTACTCCTGTTTACTTTTCTTCTTTAACATTTCAACAGGCTGCAAAATTAACAACTTATTATTAAAAATACAGAAAATTCCTCTGAATATTCTTTCAGTAATATGTAAGGACTAATACTAGAATTTTACAGCTTTTTTACTCTATGTAATACACAGCTTATATTAAATACTGGCTATAGTCAAACACTTGCATGTTACATAAAAATGTATTTTTGTGGATTAAAAATATAATGGTAATTGGGGAGCCTGGGTGGCTCATGTGGTTAAGCAGCTGCCTTTGCCTCAGGTCAGGAACCCACGGTCCTGCTCAGCGAGGTGTCGGATTTTCCTTCTCCCCTTCCCCCTGCCTGTGCTCTCTCAAATAAAATCTTAAAAAAAAAAAAAAAAAAAAAAAAAAAAAAAATATATATATATAATAGCAATTAACTATAAGGAGAAACAAACTTACAAGGATGACTTCTAAAGCTGGTAATATGCCCATATTTGACAAAGTCTTGAAAAAAGCATCTCTGTTTTGAGGTTGTAGCGTTTGGGAAAACGCACAAAATTCTTTTAAAAAGTTAACCTAAAATAAGGAAAACAACAAATGAGTATATATAAGATCTGTTGTTTTAGTCTTGTGTCTTTCATAAGTATCAAATGTCTTACCAATTCCTGTCTTTTTTCCTCATCTGTTGCTTCATCTGTTAGTTGTGCAAACAAATCTGTCAGAAATTTTTCATCCTCCTGTTAAATCAAAGGATAAACTTATGCTAGTGATAAGAGTGTATTAAAACGTAATTTTCAGATACTGTAGAATATAAACTGCACTAACTGAAAGAAGAAAAGATGGTACTGGAAACAGTATTTCTTAAAACAGAAAAGGAAAAACGAAATTCTTAAAGAATAAACTAGGGATTTATACAGGAAGGTTATTCTTTATATTCTGGCAAGGCCTTATTTCCTAAGTTTATTTAAAGGCCACAGTGTGAGTATATAAGGCTTTATGAACCATATGGTCTCTACCATAACTATACAACTGTTATTACAGTAGGAAACGTCCACAGATAATATGCAAATGAGTGTGGCTATGTTCAAATAAAACTTTATTTATAAAGACAGGTATGGGCCATACTTTGCAAACCCCTCACTTAGAGTTTTAAAATCTTACCTTTAGAGACTAACGTTCTACAATCTCTGAAATGAAGGTAAAAATTAAGATAAAGCTTTCACATTTTAAAGACACAGAAAAGGATTCAATTATTTAAAAAGCTAAATGCAGAGCTTTTAAAAGATAGACCTATTACCTGACAATATCTCATACAGACACACAGAATAAGCATTATTTTGAAAAAGATTAAAAAGGTACTCTCCTAGGATACTGATCTGGGTTAAGTCAATAAAAAACTTGGGAAGAACCTCAGATGTTATCTTACCTCATTTTATAATTGAGACAGATTTAAGAAATTTACCCAAAGATCAACCATAGGAGGGGCAGAGACCTTCCTGATAAACTATTCAAATTTCTTCCATCACTATTTCTAATCAAGACTGTGTTATACTTTAATTCCATACTATCTCAGCTAGTACTAGATTCAGCACTACTTCAGCCCTACAGACATGCCTGTCTAAATATATCCTCATATGTATAGATGAATATGTGTGTATGTAATCTCTCACTAGATTATAAACTCCATATTCACTGCTGCAGATTCTTTGGAAATATTTTCTGTGATATTGAAATGGTTATTCCTATTTTTACTTTCTCAAATGTACAAATAGGCCATAATTCAAATGGCATGCAATTTCAAGATGCATCCCACATCTAATATATCCCACCAACTGGAAATCAAACTACTGAAAAAGAGTTTCTGCTGCATTTGGGGTACAGAAGTTGAGAGAATAAGAACTTCAAAAAAAAAAAAAAAGGACAGTATTACGTACAAAGCAGTTAATAGTAAAAGGAGGGTATGATGTGTATGCGAGGGGGTAAGAACCTGCTTTAAATTATATCTCCATTACCCGCTGTCAGAAAATTTATAAAATTCTCTCTCCTTCCTAGCAGCACTTTGGATAGAAGTACCTGTATCAAGAAAAACAGAAGTACAGCATAGGCATCCAGGATTTTACAAAGCATAATGTAGCGAAACAAAGACTTGAAATTATTCATAATTAATGAGTAAAACTGGCAGCTCACAGGTATGAAGACCAAGAAAACACACAAGTGACAAATCCCTGCACAACAAAAGGAGAATCATGTGGTGCTGAAGGACCAGACACATTCAGGACTATCCAAGGAAACCAGGAATCAAAAGTAGACTGGAACAAAGGCTCACTAGGGTAGCCAGTAAAAACAAGATTCTTATCAAATAACAATTAGTACCAAAACCTTCTCCCTCCTCCGTTATCACAATACACTGTACAGAGATACTACTGTCCTTACCAGACTGTACTGCCTATCTGATTTGTTTACATGCCTGTCTTAAATGAATAGGAAAAGCACATCAAATTGGTCAACATGAACTGGAATTATTCCTAGCTTCAGGATAGCAGTGTTGGTAAAACTGGTCTTTCTTCCTTTTTTAAAACATACTAATTTTATTTTATTTTTCATGTTCCAAGATTCATTGTTTATGTACCACATCCCGTGCTCCATGCAATATGTGCTTTTCTATTTGAATTCATGTTTTGTTTATGTTTTAAATGTCAAAGGAGGGACTCTGAAAATATAGCAACTTTCTAAAAAGGAACAGCCATAGAAGTTAAAAACTTACTGCTTTATTCATAATGTGCTACCAAACAGCTCATACTGACATTTATTTGCCTCCTTTAATAAATCCAGATTTCAAATAATTATTTATAGATTTGAGCAAAGGTCTCTCAAGTCATATCATCTATCTTTTATTCTTCTGTATCATGGGTTTCAAAGAAATAAAAAACATGGGAGGTGTGCAACTCACAAATTTTTACACCACACCAACTTTAAAGTTCTAGTTCAGTTAGAACAAACTAATTCCTACATTATGGGATAATATATTGAGAGGTCCTCTGACTTGGGGTGGTTGTCTTAAAACAGACTACTGGCCAGCTATAGATTTTATGTTTTGTGCAGAATCCAGGAAACATTACACCCTGGCAATTCTGATGCAAGCACCCAAAACACTAGACCTAAGAGACTCGGCATACTGTAGAAAGAAAATCTACAGTTTAATATAGCAATTACGAAAATATTTTGAAATAATGCTCGAGGTGCCTGGGTGGCTCAGTAGGTTAAGCGCCCGACTCTTAATTCTGGCTCAGGTCACGATCTCAAGGTTGTGAGATCAAGCCTCCCTTCAGCCCTGAGTCAGGCTCTCTGCTGGATGTGGAGCCTGCTTAAGATTCTCTTTCCGCCTGCCCCTCCCCCCACCTGCACTCATACACCTGCATGCTCTTAAAAAAAAACCTCAAGGGTGTTGCATCATGTTCATGCATGATCTTTAATCTTCAGATGACTTTACAGAGTTGATACTAATAGCACCATCCTTCAAATCAGAGAACTGAAGCTTTAAGAGGTTAAGAAGGTTGCCCAAATAGCACATACCTGTTGTGACAGGTGGAGCTGTAACTCATATTCACATCCAATTTCTCCACACTCTCCTCTAGTACAAAAGCATGCCTTTTGGCAAGGAGACCTTCAACTATAATTTGCCAATATCTACTATATTCCCTTGACCCTAACACTAGGCCTTTAATATATAATGATCTGGCAGTGCTACCAATTCTACAGAATTTATATTCTATATTTAATGACATACTTCTTGGCTTCTTCATTTTATCTTTCCCTTTGAATCTATTCTATGCATAACTGAAAAATTAATGTATCTAAAATTCTACATTCAATCATCTTGTTAAGACCATTCATTCTCCTGTAATTTCGTCAAGCTAGACTTCTCACATTTATGTTCCCTGATGGAAACAAAACAGCCTTCTGGTCCCATAGTATTATATATTATAATCTTTTCTAATATCAACCAAATACATACCTTTAGACATAAATCAAAACTCAAATTAGGTACTTAAAAGGAACGAAATTACTTCTGCTGAATCAATTAACAGTTTAAATGGAATCAATCAAGAAGGTATCTTTGTAAATATGGAAAAATTTGATCTAACTCACCTGTAACATACCAACAATTTCTACCTTATTGAAAAAGATAAAGGAGTGAAGTGTTGATAGCATATTTTCTTCAAAGACTGAAGGGGTAGGTAGAACCATATCTTGGATATACTGAACTCTGTATGTCTGATGAATTTTTTGTTTCAGCTCAGGATCTGATATGGGAATCACTTCTTTAAACTTGGCTGTTTTTGTTAGAAATTCCCTGTGTTTTCGTGGCTGTGATAAAGCAGGATCATATTCTAAGCATCCAATGACGTCCATTATACATTCCTCCGAGAACATAACTTCAAAAAGAGCAGTTCGATTCAAGAGGAAGATGCCTTTGATAATTTCATACAAGTGGTGCAGTCCTTCAATATTTTCCAAATCCTCACACACATGAAAAAGCTCTAAGAGCTTTTTAATATAACCCTCATTTTCCAGTGCTAGTGCAAGTTTTTCACGACGCAGGGGGGAAGGTAAAGATGATGCCACAAGTTCTGCAATTTCCTCAAGGCGACTTAATTCACAAGATGGCAATTCTAAACCTGGTGATGACATATCATCAAAACGCTCCTCTTCAGATTCATCTACAAGGTCCTGAGTGATGTCCACTGAAGGGTCCTTTCCTTGAACCTATTAAATAAGATTTATGATAGCTGACAGAATATAATCAAGCAAATCTAAATGATATTCTTAGATGAATACGAGAGATGTTTTAAGAATCCTAGTGTCATATTCCAGGATGGCCACCACCAAACCCTTCAAAATTCAAGTAAAATTCAAATAAATATTAAACATCATAATGTTGTGATCACAGAATATACATGTAACTGTAAGCAACAAGGAAAATTTTAACATCAATTCCAGAAAGCAAGGCCCAAAGAATATGTACAAACTGTTTCTGGACCAAAGTGGGTCACTGATGTGCTCTGAATGCTGGCTGGTGGCCCAAAAATATAAGTAAGAAAACTGTGGGAAATAAGTGTCCTCACACAAAAATAAAACCATATAAAAAGTAATTGAAACATACATGTAGGAGAGAATAATACAGTAAATTCCCTAAGAAAATCTACCCAAAGTAACCAAACCATGGAAGTTTTCCCTTCTGTTCACCCAAACCTGTAGCTTTCATGATCACCCCCAGGAGCTCTAGAAGTTTGTCATAAACCTCAACTTTATGCCAGGACTGGGGTTCTAATGATAAAAACATAACTTAGAAGTCTTCACAAATACGTTTTGAGATAAAAGAATATTTTTACCCAAAAGTCAAGGACTTATTCTGAAATAAAATGAGTTTTGCTATGTTGGCCTATAATTTGAGACTGTCTAAAGCAGGCCAAGGTGAATGCTAAAGAATGGAAAATGGAAAAATTAGATCTATATGAAATGGCCAAGAAACTTAAATTGCTTAGCATGGTTAAGAGAGATTGTTAATGGATACTGGAAGGGAAGAAGGCCTGGAATAGTTCTTGAAATATGTTGCAGGTTCATAGTGTCTTGACCTTAACCCAGTGGGCAGTACCCCCTAAAGACAACTAGACATATTCACAGATTGTACCTGGCATGGTCTCAGGCTGGCTCTGAGTCTATTAATGACATAAATTCTCAATACAGCTTTAGATTCCTGGAACTCAATCTATGGCTTTACCTAAAGAAATGTGATAGCATTTGATTAATAAGCCAAATGCAAAGGGACAAGAGCCCTTACTGTAATGAAAATGCTATCGTTTTTTTAGTTTATCTGAAAATATGAAGGCTAAGGTCATCAAAAAAGCCTGTGGTTAGGATTTTCTTGGAATCTGATATGCTCAGGGAATTAAGGTGGAATTGTAATGATTTGACAAATACGTTTCAGTCTTACTAAATGGGGCAATGGAAGAATGAAAACAAAAGGTAGAATAAGCTAGAAGAGAGTCTTCCTTAAGAGAAAGGTTAATAAGTCTTAGCGGTCTGTCTGGACAGATAGGAAGAAAATGAGAATGTGAAGGCCATGAAAGATCTATAAAAAAAAGAGATACACTCAGACCTCGTAACTACTATCAAGGAAGATACTAGAAAATGGAGAGACTTTCTGCTGTTTCTAGATCAAAAAACGATGAGTAGGGTTTGAGAAATAAAAAGACATGTAAGATCTCAAAGAGCAAAATATAATGAATTCTCTAGAACAAGCCAAGATCTAAAAATTGTTAAGTATAGATAGGATCATAAAAGACTGGTAGAAAACAACATCTTGAATATAAAGTGTGCACAAGTAAGATTAGATAGAAAATAACAAAACAACCAGTGATTCCCAGGCAAGTTACTCTAGAGAAAGCATAGAACTACTACTACCTGTGCCCCAAGTATAAATGAAGAACTACAGACTAAGGAAAAGTAAAGTAAAGATCCAACAATTTACTAAAGGAGAGCCAGGCCTGACAGCAATGCACTGAGTCCAGGTGTGAGTTAAATATTGGCTTAATAGAAGACTGTGTCCAGGGTGGGATTGTTCGACTCAGAGAAGTGAAGAGGAACAAGATCTATATGAGCAATGGGTGCTTTTAGCATACCCAAGCTCTTCAATCTCTTCTCTTTCTATGGGAGAACTCCACAGGACACAAATCTAGAGGCAGGCTATGAAAACAACTGTATGGGAAAGAAAGCAAAAAACAAGTATGAAGAAGCATTCAGATACAAACCTGATCCTTCATAGCAGAAGGAAAGGGAAGTTTGACAGGCAGGTTACTATATGAAAAGTAGACGATCTAGCAGAAATAAATTCTACAAGGTAAGGAAACACTGTGTCTCAAGGACACATAACTTTATTAAGGCAGTGGCTCTCAAGCTTCAGGGTGCATGAGAATCAGCTAAAGCACGAATTGACAAACTAGAGCCAAACATGGTCCACCGCCAATTTTCATAAATAAAATTTTACTGGAAGAGAACCATGGCTGTTTATTTATGTGTTATGCATGGCTACTTTCGTAATACAACAGCACAGTTGAACAGCTGTTCAATCTGTGTGGCCCACAAGGCCTAAATTATTTACTATCTCGCCTTCTACAAAGTCTGACCTAGAGGGCTTGTTCAAGTATAATTCAAATACAATTACTGGGACCTACTCACAGAATTTCTGATTCAGTAGATCCAGGATGGGGGGTCCCAGAATTTACATTTCTGTCAGTTCCCAGGTCACGCTGCTGGTCTGAGGATCACACTTGAGAACCAGTGAATTAAAGAATCTGCTGAGGGGGGCACCTGGGTGGCTCAGTCGGTCGGAGGTCTGACTCTTCAGATTTGCTATGGGATTCAGCTGTGGGATTGGCCCATGTCAGGCTCCATGCTCAGTGGAGAGTCTGCCTGAGATTCTCTCCCCCACCACTCCCCTCTCTCTCATGTGTACACTCAATCTCTCAAATCTTAAAAGAGAAAAAAAAAATCTGAAGATTATTCTCTAATTAGAATAAATGTGAAGACAGAGAAACTGTCCTTAGGAGACAATGGTTTAAATTAGTCTGTAACAAGAGCCAATGGGTTTAGCATACAATAAATGCAGAGTGCATAATAAATGCATACCCAATAAGACTGTGGAGATTATGCCACTAGAACAAGGCACTACAGTCACTAGGAAATTCCAGAATCAACTGAGAACATGCAAGATAAGGCTGAAGAGATAGTCAAGTCACAAGAAGTTACTGAATAAAGTGATATTTAAATAAATA
>ML100206.1:24840-35526 GCA_003697995.1 Taxidea taxus jeffersonii
GGAGTGAATGGGTAGTGACTGCTTATGGGTACATGATTTCTTCCAGAGAGAACAAAGTATTCTAAAATTAGATTGTGGTGGGGTGCCTAGCTGGCTCAGCCAATAGAACAAGCAACTCTTGATCTCAGAGTTGTTAAGTCTGAGGCCCATGCTGGGTGTAGAGATTACTTAAAAAAATTGTGGTGATAGCTGCATGACCCTGTGAATATACTAAAAAACAATGAATTATACACTTTGAATGGGTGAATTATATAGCATGTAAAAAATATTAATTTAAAAAAAGGTGTAGCGGTGCCTGGGTGGCTCAGTGGGTTGAAACCTCTGCCTTCGGCTCAGGTCATGATTCCAGGGTCCTGGGATGGAGCCCCGCATTCGGGCTCTCTGCTCAGCAGGGAGCCTGCTTCCCTTCCTCTCTCTCTGCCTGTCTCTCTGCCTACTTGTGATCTCTGTCTGTCAAATAAATAAATAAATAAATAAATAAATAAATAAATAAAATGTTACAAAAAAAAAATAAAAAAATTTTTTAAAGTGTAAATATTCATACAGTGGAATACCATATTATAAATTTTAATGAATGAACCAAATACATGAATGTAACATGAATGCAAGAAACCTCAGAGAAAAATATATACCATATAATTCTATTTACATAAAGTTCAAAGAGTAGCAAAATTTACATAAAGTTCAAAGAGTAGCAAAAATTAATCTATGGTGCTAGCAGGCAGGGGGAGATAGTGACTGTGAAGGACATGAAGCAGGCTTCCAGAGTGCCAGTTATTGTGTGAAAGTTCACCAAGCTGTACACTTACCATTTGTGTAACTTCTTGATCTATTATACTTCAAAACTATTTTTTTTTAATGAGTAGGGGTAAACAACATAAAGGCACAGAGGGGTGAAGCTATCACTTCAAATTGTGCTTTCAAGAAACACATCTCAAACACTGTGTGTCAACTATCCTTCAATTAAAAGAGAAAAGGACAGAGCGCCTGGGTGGGTCAGTTGGTTAAGCATGAACCCTTGATCTGTCTCATGTCTTGGTCTCAAGGTCAAGAGTTCAAACCCCACATTGGGCTCCATGCTGGGTGTGGAGCATACTTGAAAGAAAAACACACACCTAACTTGGCTGCTACTAAAACAAAACAAAAACCAGCAGAGGTATTAACTATTATTTTTCAAGTACCAATCCCTTTTGCATTTGCTTCAAAACTCTCCATTACAGGGTCAGAGTAATTAGAAAGGAAAAATCCGAAACTGAAAGCTTGCAAAGTGTACCCTCCCAAAGCCCTAGCTGAAACAAATAAGTAGGTAACTGGAAGCTTCTGGTGTTGGTGAGTTTTTCTTTCCTGGGCCATTCAAGATGTTAAGAGGAAGTATCTCTCCTGAAACACATGACAGACCAAAGGCACCACCTTAGGAAGTCCAGCTCTGGTCCCCAAATACCATGCTCCCTAGGAAATTGGTAGGATGGAGCATGCGAAACTGCCTTTTAGTTTGGGGGCTGGAATAATAATAAAGACAAATTTCTAGTTTTATTTCTATGCCATCTATTAGGTTCCCTTTCTCCATCTCTTAGTTTCTACTGGATCAAGTTATCAGTGCTTTACCAATCAATGGAAAAAGATCCAGCTGAGTGTTAATATGCACTAACACAATCCTTTCCCCCAACAAGTTTACTTGTATCAGTTGCTACAGCTACAGTACTGGGAACAGCCATTCCATCCTAGTAATATACGGGTATGACTGGGGATGTAGAGTTCAACTGTAGGTGAGAGGCATTTATCATGGTAACAGAGACAAAAGGGGAGAAATGAAGATGATCCTTAGCAGCAGACCTTAAGCAACATCACGGGAGGTAGAGATGGTTCTCATTAAGGGGAACACACACTTTTGATACAGGGTAGGTAACTGAAGCACATATGCACAACAGCCTCCACCCAAACTTATTTGAAAAACATACCTATCCTCTCCAATAAAACAGATGCCCTTATCCCCCAAGAACTCACTCTCATCCTCTCTGTAACACCTCCTCCTCACCATCTGACCAAGACACGCCATCACACAGACCAGAGAAAGACAAGCCTACACAGCAAATTCCAGTATCAAGACTTGAGAAAGGGCTTCCCACTTTCAACCTAAACAGTTGGAAAGGAAATATGGAGAAACAAAGAGACAGTAAGACAGTGACCAAACTAAGGGGAATGCATCAATACATGTAATTCACTTTGTCACTGGAGAATCTGTTCACTCAGACCACTAGCAGAATCAACCGTCTTCTGGGAAACTAGAGGACTCCCGCACAGCAAGTGCTTTTAAGAGTCTGTTTCACAGAAGCTCTGATATGCCTACAAGCTCGTATTTATACACATACTTCTTCAAAAAACAAAGAGGGTCCTTAATTCTTGTTTACTATTACCAAAACTACAACGAGAACAACTTTTTGAGGCCATTTTATCTTTCTCTATCAGCTTCTAAAATAGTCCCCTTTGGTCCAACAGTTCTAGGAAATTAGCCTACATCTCACAGTGCCAAGTATATGAACAAATAAGTCACTAGCAGTGTAATGGTAAAAATCTAGAAGCAATCTCTATGCCAGCTCTTCTCAACGTGTGGGACCTCAGGGAGTCTGGAAAATCAAAACTATTTTCAAAGTATTACTACTAAAAGGTTATTTGCCATTTCCACCCTTATTTTTCTCGGCGTCTACACTGTGTTATTACAAACAACCGAATACAGGAGGTTAAGAATCCTTTTTTAAAAAAATTAAACCAGACATTGAAGAGATTTGTAAAAGTATAAAACAGTAACACTCTTCTCATTAAATGCCGACATAAGAGCTTTTTAAAGAATTAAAGTCTAATGTGGCAAATATCAGTAGATACAACCCACATAAATAAAAGCTTTTGAGAATCCCCAATTCTAAGAGTATAAAGGTATCCTGAGGGTTTCAGAAATAATGCTACCAACAGTGTACTGTGTGAATTAAATATATACAGTGAAATAATGTGTATCCTCACATAAACAGATGCCCCAAATAGACAAAAAGGAGGTCTGTATACTCAAAGTGAGGGGACAAAGGTACAGGAGGGAAAAATGCACTCAAAACATCACCAAGACAACTGCCAAGTAGAACCTGTCAAACACGGATAAGCAAGAAAGATGGACAATAAAACATTTAGTACAACTACAAGTATACACGATTTTCGGTTATTAAAAATGTTTCCTCCCTGCTTCACAACATGTTTGTTCTTCCTGTAAAATGAAATAGGAGAGCTTTTCTTGTATTCTGTGGCGAATCCCCAATACACCTCTATCAAAACAAACACCTCCAGGGAGTGGGGTGATAAGTAGCTGGTAGTGCTGAGTGAAGTATCATTCCAAAAGTGTTTAAATCCGAAAACTGCAACTAATGCCTGCAACCTGGATCCAGCCGGCAGACAACTTATTTGAGTTGTAGTCTTAACACATGTAGTCATATGCTGAATTTGTGCAAACATTTTAAAATGGAAAGATTGTACATTTAAAAAAAAAAACCTAGATTTCTGGCTGAGTGCAGGGGAAAAAAGAGACCACAGAACTACCCAATCAAATAATCAATACATGAAGACCTGGTTAGAAAAAAATAACACCTCATAGTGTTGCTACATTAATTAAAAATTCATATTAAAGTGCTTATCCCAGCATCTACTACATAACCAGCACTCAATACTTGTTTCTCTTAGAGCATGGACAAAATAGCATTTCACAAGCATCACTGTGCTGTTAAACAGTAGAGAAATTAGTAATGATAACAATAATCCAGAAACACATTAGAACAAAAGGGTAACAGTTTTATTTCACTGCTTAAGGAAAACATTTTAGTATATAATATTTAGGAAACATTCCAAGAAAACTGTTAAGATTTTTAATCTTTCTGATACAGTGTTTTTTAGCAAGAAATTTCACTTGTTTAAAGATATCACTCCCTTTCACTGTACAAATGAGATACTGTTTCTGTAACTTTTATGGTTCTATGTCCAATATCAACCTACCAACCAATCAGATTCAAGTAGTTAAAGAAACATAGGTCCTGATCTTAGTTTAGATTTGGATTAGATTTAGATTTATCCAAATCTAAACTAGATAAATCTAAACAAAATAAAATAAATCTTACTTAAGGATTTCAGAAGGACTAGGGCGAGCTCTGTCACAGTATCTAGGCATCGCTGGTATATTGTCCTTATTAATGCTCAAAATAAGGGAGGCAGCTTAAGTACTGTGCTTCATCAATGGGAAGAAAAAATAATCAAAAATGAATTAATCGAAGTCCAAAATATCATCTGGACAGTACACCAGGGTAGGCTTTAAACCTAGTCTGTGTTCCCTCTCTCCTAATTTTGTGGCTCACGATTACACACATTTAAAAACTGAAATAAAGGCTCAGCGTGGGGGCAGGGGGAGGGGTAGCCCTACATTAAAAGGTCCGTGCCTACGTCAGGCCTTCACTACACTCAGGCCCTATCACCTATACCCAGAGCGGCTGATGGACTTCTGTGAGAAGCTACCACACACACAAGATGGTTAAGTAAGGGTTTGCTTACCCTAGGCCTAGTAATTTTCTACAAAGCAGGTCTACATGAGAAAAAAAAAAGGGTTTAAATGAACTTTTCGAAGTCAAGTATTTCTCCCAGTACTGACACTGAGCTCTTCTCAGTAGCTAAATCTAGAATGCTTACTGTATGCAAGATTCTATACTGCTAATTTTTTTTTTGAAGATTTTATTTATTTATTTGACAAGAGAGATCACAAGTAGGCAGAAAGGCAGGCAGGCAGAGAGAGAGGAGGAAGCAGGTTCCCGGCTGAGCAGAGAGCCTGATGTGGGGCTCGATCCCAGGACCCTGGGATCATGACCTGAGCCGAAGGCAGAGGCTTTAACCCATTGAGCCACCCAGGCACCCTATACTGCTAATTTTTAAGAGAAAAAAAAATTGCTGATACTTATCTCTGCTCATTTCTTTCACCACAACAGCCCAAACAAAGCAAAACAAACCAGGCTTTCCACTTAAAGTGTTCTGACCTCCTTTTTTAATTATAGTGGGGGTAAGGCACTACCTACAACCAAGCTCTACAAGAGGCAGAGGTACAGGATTCTAGTTTTTACCATTAGCTAGCAGTGTTAACTTGAACAAAAACATTTCCCCATGCCTCATTTTCTTCATGCCTCAAGTAACAGTGAAAATTTAACCTTTTAAACTTGGAAATAGACAACTCAGATAATACAGGAAACTATCTGAAATGTAAAAATTACTTTATAAAACTTAAGGTAAAAACCAAATACAAGAACACTATTCTTAATGCCTGGCAAGTAAACCAGAATAAAGAGCATGGATATGATTTTATGTTAAAAAGACATCCTTCAGTGTGTGGGGAAATTCCAAAGTCTTTTATGCAGAAGTGGTAAAAACCATAATGCAATAGTAGAATGATTTGAACATAAAATGACAAAGCAATTAAGGGATGACATTATTACCCTTCATGCAACTTAACAGGCACGTTATAAACTGAAAGAAAAAAACAATACTAAGTAATTTTTTTTTTGGAAGATGGAACTTTGCAGTAGCTGGCTATGACAAAAACCTGAGAAATGAGGTAATCTATCTTCATTAAACAAAGGGCTATGTTCCTACAATACACTTTTGCCAGCAGGAACCTACTGAATAAGGATGCAACTTAGAGAATGGACTCAGTAGCTTGCAAGAACATCTCTCTCCTCCAAGGCAAGGTGGGCTACAGATATGCCAAACCATCCAGCTCAGAGGAGAAAGGCACACTTACTCAGAAAGATGTGCCCTGTAAATGGGGAGGCCACAAGCAAGTACTTCCATTCAGAAACTGCCTTCCTGATTTTCGATTTAGTGTACAGGCACCTCTAACAAGATAAATGTCTAATTTTATGGAAAATCAGAAATACTTTCCACTTTATTCACAATAAAAAGAAAATTCTCAATTATCCTATAATGGAGAATAGGAGAAGCATAAAATAATGAACGCCCCAAACTAGCAGTCTGTACAAAAACTCCATGTGCCTTTAAGATAAACTGTAATTTTAAATATCTTTAGGCTAAAAATTCTTTTCATGTTCTTTGAAATAAACTTTGAGCCTTTAAGTATAAAGCAGCAAACTCAAGAGGACAGCAGTAAGGGAGTTTAAAACACACTGTAAATAGTTAATGATACTAATTAATAACAATCTCACCCATAGGCTGTCTGAACCTGCTTCCCCATCTGCAAAATATGGCTAATAACAGTACCTATATCAGCAGATACAAGTACAGAGTCTCCAGTACAGTAGGCACTCGATAAATTTTGATTATCATTCCTATTTGGAGTTTGGAGTTTAGAAAAAAAAAACATTTATCATCAAACTAGAGATCATTTATGACAGTACTTCATAAGTATGCTGCAACCTTCTAAGCCCACTCTTTGGACTTAGCTTTCCTTACATCTTAAATTAACAAGGGCACATCAGTTACATTTATTTCAGCTCTCTTTCTCTATCAATAAGTAAAAATAAATAAAATTAATAGATAAAAAATTTAGGCCTTTGCTTTTACCATTCAACCTATTTCATTGCAGAGTCCCAAACTTTCCCAAGGGAAGGTGGGAGTTTAGGGGCTATTTCCAAAGTGGTAAAAATAAAATGGTGGTGGGGGGGGAACGGGACACCTGGGTGGCTCAGTCGATTAGGACAATGCCTTCGGCTCAGGTCATGATCCCGGGGTCCTGGGATCGAGTCCTGCCTGCATCGGGCTCCCTGCTCAGCGGGAAGTCTGCTTCTCTCTCTGCCTCTGCCTGCTTGTACGCTCTCTCCCTCTCTGTCTCTCGGATGAATAAGTAAATAAAATATTAAAAAAAATAAAATAAAAATAAAAATGGGGGAAAAAAACCCCAGATCCCTACATCAGTTGGTTATTAGAGTAGGATTCTCTAGAATATGACATCAAAACTTCATGCTTAAAAATACTGTAAACAATGGACTCTGTATAACAAGTCCAATTAAATATGTGATCTGACAGTTATTCGTGTTAAGTTATGAGATTTCAAAGAACTGATCTCAAACCTACACATACTTTCATCTGAAAGTTAACTGAACCTACAAAGCCCATACTTTTCGCTCATTATGTAAAAAGTTTTCCAAACATGCAAAGCAGGCTATGTGAGAGTAGCTGATGACACGTGATAGAAACATACAAAAGCACCTGACACATTCAAGCTTGTATTTTTAAGAGGCAATAGGCCTCAGAAAAATATACTCAGTGTATTCAAAATTCTTTAAATCTGACAGTAAATAATTTATCTCCAATTAAGTTATTTGGGGGTAGCCTTATAAAGATAGCCTGTGGACAATATAACTCTAAATTACAACTTTTCAATTCAAATTGAAAATCGATGTCCCTAGAGTCTTTAATTACAGAAAGGTGAGTCTTGTTTTTCATGGAATTCGAAGTTCTGGATTAAAAATACACTTAAGGGACGCCTGGGTGGCTCAGCTGGTTAAGCAGCTGCCTTCGGCCCAGGTCATGATTCCAGCGTCCTGGGATCGAGTCCCACATCGGGCTCCTTGCTTGGCAAGGAGCCTGCTTCTCCCTCTGCCTCTGCCTGCCACTCTGCCTGCCTGTGCTCGCTCTCTCTCTCTAATAAATAAATAAAATGTTAAAAAACAAACAAACAAACACTTAAATTCATTGAGAGGAAGGATGCCTGCCTGGGTGACTGGGCTGGTTGGGTGTCTCCTTTGGCTCAGGTCAGGATCACAGTATCCTGGAATCCAGTCCCCCCACTGGGCTCCTTGCTCAGCAGGGAGCCTGCTTCTCCCTCTGCCTGCAACACTCTCTGCTTGTGCTCTCTCAATCTCTCTCTGATAAATAAATAAAACCTTAAAAAAATTCCTTGAGTTTGTAATGATTCAGATATCGAACAAATACAATTATAATAAACTGAAATAGCTAGCATGAAATTAAAGACTAATGTAACAAGACAGGTTTTCCAGTTCAGAAGAAACAATTCGCAAATACTTTCACATGTGAACATTTTAAGCAAAATCCAAGGTATGTCACAGAGGGAAGTGGCAAACCCTAAACAAAGTTTGGAAAAATATGAAACACATATTTTCAAACAACTGGGTCTTTTGAACCTTGAGGCTATTTCACAATATGTGAAGCACTGGTACTACGGCAGATAAAGGTTTTAAAGTTATCTGCCAACTTCTCCCCCCACCTGTTAACTAAACCAAATTGGGATTATACATTTAAGTGATCAAAAAAGCTTGCATAAAATAGTTCCACACTTGCGAGCCGTTTACACAAACTCTACACAAAATTCTGCATTATTAGTGAAAAAGACAACACTGGGAAACACAAATCTATCCTCTCAAGGCAAAGAAGCATTTTCTCTGCCGAATGCAGTTGCCAGATCCATGAACCGGTGTTGCCAACCTGCGACAGGATCAAAAAGATGTACCAGAAAAATAGTTTAAAGGGGCGGCGGCGGGGAGGGGGGGCGCAGCAAAACGTTCACCAAAGAGTGAAACACCTAAGAACTTTCTTTGCTGCGAGAAAGTTTCACGCCTGCTTTACAGATGAGTGAACTAAGGCAGATCGGATTAATCAGTGCCTTTCTCAAGGTCACTCTAGTGCAAAAGAACAGCACAGTCCGGGCTCCCGATCCCAGGCCCCCGACCTCTCCACACGCCCAGGCAGCACAGCTCAAACGTGCTGGGCTCCCCTCGTCCCCGCAAGTGCTACCAGACGCTGGAAAGAAGACGACATTTCGAGCGCCCTCCGTGCAGCTAGCTCTGAGGGAACTGGGGTGCTGGTGGCCCGCCCTCCCCCACAGCGGCAGCCACCCCCAGACCCAGTCGCCCCCTCCGTTCTCTTAGCGGGCCACTAGCCCCCCAACAACCAGGGATATGGCCCGCGAGCCGTACCGGAAAGCAAGGGACCCACCCCAAGGGGCTTCACTTACCGTCGCTCTCGGCCCTGACAAGCAGGGACATGCCCTTCAGCCGCTCCACGTAGCCGGACGACACATGCCCGGTGCCCCGGTCGTCCCACTGCCGGTCCTCATTGAGCGTGTAAACCTTCACCCGCCGCCGGGTGTCGGTCATCGTGCCGCCCGGGGGCCGGGGCAAAGGCCCCGCTGGAGTCGCCCAGGAAGGGGGCCGGGACACGCGGGAGCCAAGGCGGGAGGATGCCCGCAAGCGGAGAACTCCTGGGCCTCACTGCCGCCACTGGCCGCCGCGGGGCCGCGGGGCCGCCCGCATGGCCCGCTCCCGGGCCCGAGCTCTGGGCCCCGGTCTTTCCTTGCCTCTGACTCCTCGGCGCTATTGTCCAAGCCCGGCGAGCCCCGCCGCCCCGAAAGGGGCGCGCAGCGCTTCACAGCCTCCGGCCCGATGCGGTAGCAACTCCGGGCGCTTGTCACTGCCCTGCTCCCGCCTCCGCCATGATCTCCACGAAGCCGCTTCCCGCGCCGCCGCCGCCTCCTCAGGCCGTCGCCGCCATGTTTTCCTTCCTTATACCTGGCCCTGCCACCGCAGCCAGTGGCTCCGCTCTGCTCGCCTGCTTCAAATGTCCCAAGCCGAGGGGCGCCTGCTCCTGCTGCAACTGCTGCCAATGCGCGGGAGACTGCGAGGGCCCCCAGGCGCACGAGCGCTCCTGCCTCCTGGAAGTCCCTTTTCCTTCGCCGCTGCCGCCGCCTCTTCCGTCTTCCTCACACAGCCAAAGCCGCCGCCATCTTGGTTCGCCCCTCAATAGCGGCGCGCGGGGCCACCCAAGCAGCATCTGCAGGGGCGGCCCGTTGGCCCCACCATTTAAAGAGACAGGAGCGAGGCCCGGAGCCTCGCTGCGGCGGAGGCCTCGGACAGTGGCGGGAGGCGGGCGCCGAGTTGCCGAGGTGGCGGGAGCGGAGGAGGCGGAACGCTGGTCGCGCCGGTGACGGCCCGGGGCTCCCTCGCGCTCCCTACACGCACGGTCGTGCGAGCGCGGGGCAGCGTGTGCGCCGTCGCGCCCTGTGTTCGTCATCAGCCCCGCTCGGGGATTCGAAAGGGGCGTGGAGCCCGCCCCCGGCCTCAGCGCGCCTGCCCGCCGCGCGCCGGGCGTCGCGGGCTCCTGGGGCTGCCGTCTTCTCTCGCCATCCGGTGGCCGCAGCCTGTCTGCCCTCTGGGCGCCGGGTCGCGTCGGTGTGGGGCTCTCCCGGGGCGCCTCCCCGTCCCTGTCCACGAGTGTTCTCTCCTAGACCTCAGGCGCACTGCTGGGGAGGCGCCAGAGCCTCGCGGACTTCAGCCGTTTCTCCTTTGGGGAGAAATGGAAAAGCTTCCGGGAGAGGCCACAGGTTTGCACGGCGAGGGCAGCCGCAGAGCCTGGGAGCCGCCATGGGGCACGCGACGGTGTGGCGAGTCTAGAAACAGGACGGCTGGCACCAAGCCCGAAGGGACGAGACTAAAATCTCAGCTTACAGTCTACTTGCTACCGCCAGTCCTTTATTCTTTACCAGAACTGTTCTTTCGTAGTCCTCCATGTTGCAAAAAGGAACTTGAAGGGCTCACGAGACCAGTTAAGGATATGATGTTGTATAATCAGGATGAGTAATTCTCAACACGAGATGTTAAGCACTGCTAATCCTCACAAAGGAATCAGTCTCATTCCAAATTC